>CALNHX010002485.1:28314-177337 GCA_940337035.1 Agriotes lineatus | reverse complement strand
ATTTCTATAACGCTGACTATTCAATTCACCTGTCATCTGTCACGACGTGACCAATGAAAATCCAGAATTTTGACATTTCTTGACCAATCAAAAAAATATCAGTGGATATATTAGTCCATTTACTAAAGGAAAAAAGTTTCAAACTTCGTTGACTCAAAACCGATTTTGAACATTTTTTTTTTATTATTTAGGAAAAAGTTTATAGAAAAGTTCCCCATAGGGTGAGAAGGTGTGCTTTTTATTTTTCAATTGTTATTAACAAATAAGTGTTTGTTAATATATTCTTCATTAAACAAATTTATAACTTCTTTATTTATTTAAACCATTACCTGATATTTAATTACATAAGGTTTTTGGGTTCAGAGATTACGAATCTGGCCTCAAAATTAGTCTAAAAAACAAAAATGGCGTCTACAAAATTGCGTCGAAGGCCTAATTTTTTATTTATTTTTTTTAAATTTTTATTAGATGTCTAGGGGTTTTTGGGGTCGCTGATTACGAATTTGACATTAAAACTCAACTAAAATAAAAATGGCGAATCCAAGATGGCGAAAAGACGTCATTTTTTTATTCGACTTTATTTCTTACCTATATAGGGTTTCTTGAGTCCGCTGATTTCAAATTTTGTGTTAAACCACTATCAAAAATGAAAATAACGTCTTTAAAGCGGCAAAATAGCTTAATTTTTGAATTACGAGCGTTTGCCTCATATCTAGGGGTTTTGTGGTCACAGTGATTATAAATATAGCATTAAAAGGTTAATTTTTATTTCGTACGATTATTATTATTATTATTTAATAAACATTATATACAAATAAAATTCTAAAGGGTTACATTAACTCAAATTAAATAGCTTAATAGTAGTTTATGTAACTAGTCCTCAAAGCAAGGCTTTAGGGGACGAGTCGTAATGTTTTCGAACGAGGCGGAGCGAAGCGCAGCCGAGTCCGTAATATGAAGATGAGTCCTCTAAAGCCATTTGAGGACGTGTTGCATACAACGTTTTTTTTGTATTAGCTCTCCAAACATTATAATATGAAGTTTCATTTACCGTTAAAGCGGCATTATATTAGGAGGCCGCGCGAAAATGTATTTTTCGCTCCCCAAACTGGTTACTTTGGAAACTGTCTAGGATCCTCAAAATGGCCATTTAGAGGCCTTGTACTTAAAGTCGTCATGGCAACTAATGTTTGAGTCCGCTAAAATGTTGCCCTGACGACTTTAAGTACAAGGCCTCTAAATGTCCATTTTGAGGATCCCTAGACAGTTTCCAAAGTAACCAGTTTGGGGAGCGAATACAAAAAATACATTTAAATATAACATATAAATACATATAAATTCCAACGCCTAAAAATGTGTTTTCTACGACCTCTTTGTACCAATTTCCAAAAGATATTACTGAATTAAAAGGATTTTTCCGTTTGGAACCGACGTAGGAATGCTATTACATAAAAACAAATGGCAACTTGTTCAGCAGTATGGTGAAATTTTAGATATATTAATTTTATTGTACGTAATTATTGAAAAAAAACAATTGTTTTTGTCGATTATCAGAAACATAGGATAAAATCAGCTGAAAGAGACGACGTCTAAAAACGAAACCTGGCACCAGGTATTCGATTTAAAAGAGACAGGTTTTAAAGTTGTATCAAGAAAAATTTCTGGAAAACGTCTTTCATGCCGTTTTATTGAGATTTCTTAGCTGCAAATAATATCCCTGCTCTCAAGCTGAAAGTGATGCTGATCGGTTGTATTTACAACAACTCTCAATGCATCAAATGAAAACATAGTCGTAATATCAGAGATATAGACGTATTACGTATATTAACAGCTTTAGTTTCCCCCGATAAAGATATATATTTTTGAAAAACCTGCCAAAAATAAAGGAAAATAAAAAATATCTTCTTCTAAATGCCTACAATTTTCGCATCTCAATTGTAGTGAGCATGTTCTTTCTGTACATGCTTTACTGGATGTGACACAAGTTCAGCATGTTTTAAGAAGGAGGAAAGAATCTTCTTCTTCTTCTTCTTCTTGTTTCAGGTGCTTATCCGATTTCGTATGTTTGCGATCAACACGGCTATCTTCACTTTATTGGTTGCAATTCTAGATAACTCATTGGATGATTTCCCATACACGCCCTTAGGTTTTTCAACCAAGATATTGTTCTGAGTCCTGGTTCACCGTTTTCCGAATATCTCGCTTGTATAATAGATTGTATGTAGATTGTTGATGTTGTCCATGATCTCTTTACTTTTTTTTTTCATTCTCTCCACAACTTTAATATTTATTACACGGTCTTTCCATAATATCCGCAATATTCTCCGTGTATAACCACATTTCAAAGGCTTCGATTTTTTTTGTGATTGTTTCGTTAAGTGTCCAGGACTCGACCCCATAGAGCAAGATGGGAAAAATGTAGCATCTTAGCATGCGAGTTTTGGTGTTAAGGTGCAGATCATGGCTTTTGAATATAGTTCAATATATGAAGATATATGGATTCAGCAGAACAACATTTAAACCGCATTTATTTGCAAACACAGTTATCCCTGGGAAACCAACATATTTCAACGGAAGATTGGGGTTGAAAATATGATGCAGGAAAGTTTTTACCAATCCTAATGACACAAGAACAGCTACACAAAACATCTTAAACATAATTTTTTTGCAACTACAAAACTAGTTGCGGGCCAGCTTGTGGATATAGGAAAAGCCTGTTATTGCTCGGGGACTTGTGGTGAATGTGGCGGAAATAGTTGCCTTAATTCACAACCGGCAGTGTCAATGGAAGAAGTAGAGCAAGAAGAAATTAAAGCTAAATAATTTTTTCTTGTTTTTTAAATGAGGTATTTTGGGTTAATTTTAATAAATCAATTAAAATATAATACTCATTTAACTCTTCTATCATTTGCTTCCACCATTTTTCAGACACTGTTTTCCATTTTTGATAAATTTTTACATGAAATGTGGATGAGCCACCCAAAAAACCCGCAGATATAAATATAAAAAAATTGACTCCTTTCCGCCATTTTGGAAGCGCCATTTTTTGTTTTAGTTGAGTTTTTATGTCAAATTCGTAATCAGCGATCCAAACCCCCCAGACAACTAATAAAAATAAAAATAAAATACAAAATTAGACCTTCGACGCTATTTTTGTTTTTAGACCCATTTTGAGGCCAGATTCGTAATCTGCGACCATAAAAAACCTTATGTTATCAATATTTCAGGCAATTGTATAAATAAATAAAATAGTTATAAATTTTTCAATTAAGCGTATATTAAAAAACACTTATTTGTTAATAACAATTGAAAAAATAAAAAGCACACTTTCTCACGTATGGGGAACTTTTCTATAAACTCTTTCCGAGATAATAAAAAAAAAATGTTCAAAATCGGTTTTGAGTCAACGAAGTTAGAACTTTGGCGAAATTTTTAGCGTTTAGAAAATGGACTATATATATTTAAACAAATGTGATTTTTATTAGAAAAAGTCAATATTAGTGTTCTGTTATTATAGAAATTGCGTAGTTTGTTGCTAGATTTACTGAAAACTAATTCGAAAAAGTAGATTGGTTATTGAATAGTCCCTCGAATGCCATTCTGGCTCAATGTTAAGTAGATATTTTTATGGTGGTATCACTACTCATGGCCATTGCACTTGGATTAGGCCTCGTGCTAGCGCACTCGTCCTAATTGAACCTAAGCGCAATGGACATTCGTGATACCACATAACTTTAACTACTCATGGTATTATAAGTGATAAACCCTTAAATTCCTTTTTAAATAGCTATCTTAAAAACAGTGTATAATTAAAGCGAAAACGTTTGAGAATCAAAGAAAATCAGTTTAAAATTAATTATCACGTCAGATCACTATATTTAAAAACCAATTATAAACAAAATTTGATTACACGTATATAAATGTGCAGAATTTTAATTCTCGTGCTACTCCAAATTGAAACGATGCCATGTTTTGTGGCTTTACATTCTTAAAAAGGTAAGTGTGGATATTGCTCAATAATGTACAGGGTTCTCGCCAAATAAATATCAAAGCTCGTGGAGACGTAAAACATTAGCAGGATATACAATGGGAATAAAATTACTATTGTGTCATTGCAACATTGTTATATAAAATTAAAATCAATTTAGATGCACAACGATTTGTTATTACTGCTAATTCTCTTTATTTCTACATATTTTATTTATTTCGGAAGTATTCACACCGGTATCATAATTTAACGACTTCTTTAAAATATTTATAGTGTTTTTGGTTTTTAATTAATTTAAAAGATGTAATAGTAACGACTAGCATCTGTAGAGTAGTAGACATAAAATGTAAAAATATAAAAATTCAATTACATATCTAAGAATATCTCGAAATAACAAAACTGGTATAGCAAATTTTTCAATCTCACTTTTTTAAATTATTGTTTTGAAAACATCGAAATGGAACACTAACTTAGTCAGCTAGCACCTAGTACAATACTGGATTATTTCTCCAAATCATATCTAAATATAACGTAATACTAACAGTTTAATTTATCACTAGTGGTCTAAATAAATCATTAGCGCTGAGCGCAGTTAAATGTTCTCGTTCTTTAAATCTGATATTAATGGCCGATATAGCATACCATCTTCCTACTTTTAAACCGAAATCTAGTATAAAAACCCGTAGCCCATCTAAGCTATCATTCACTTTCCGAATTAGTCTGATATACAAACTGCAAGTCAACATGCTCTCGCTGGTAAGTATTAAATTGTAAATGACATCTTACTGAAAGAAGTAGTCCAAACAATATGTATTTTTATTTTAAAATGTTATTGTGTTTGCAGGTCGCATTCGCTGCTATTATTGCATCATCCACTGCATCTCCAAGCCTCCTTCATTCAACAGGACTGGCAACCCCTGCATTGCTTGCCAACCAAAGCTTGAACTTCCCGCATATAATGTTTTACAGGTTCCTGTCACCCGAACTGCCTACGCTCAACCCCAAATTGAAATTCCAGCTTATAGGACTGTAGATATTCCTCAAGCTTCTACCCTAAGATCCAGCACATTACAAGTGTTCAGCAAGAGATTCCAGTTGTTGCTGAACGCAAAATTGAACTTCCAGCCTACAAAGTTTTCGAGATCCCTCAAGTTCCTGCAGTGCGAGCAATTGCTCAACCTAGAGTTGAACTGCCAACTTACAATGTTGTGCAGGTTCCTGAAATACAGCAACCGCTCTTGAGAGCTCCCGAAATTCCAGTAGTTAGAACCAGCCAATACACACATGTTCAACGTGAGACTCCAGTTGTAGCGAACGCAGAATTGAAGTTCCAACTTACAAGGTTTTGAGGGCTCCAGAAATTCCAGTAGTTCAATCCCGCTATGCCACAGTACAACAGGAGATTCCTGTTCTAGCTGCACGCAAAATTCAACCCGTCTTCCAGGGTCATGAAATTCCAGTTACTTCAAGCCACTATACAACTGCGCACGTGAAATTCCAGTTGTAGCTCAACGGAGATTGGAAGTGCCACAATACAAAGTTTTGGAAGTCCCATCGGTGAGAGCTAACCTTCTTCCTGTTCACCAGGATGCTTCACTTGTGTCGCTGCAAGGTCACTCCTTCCTTCGTACTGTACCTGAAGCTCGCATTGGCTATGCAAAGCACTACGGATATTAAATCTTGATTTGTATTAATCTGGAGATGTCAATAATTATTTGGTGTATAACTCTTTATACTTTGTACTTTAAGTATGGTTTCTGTGCTATATGCAAATTAACGCTGTAAAATATTGACAACTAATACAATAAGGACTTTCAGTCGCAGGGTTTAGCTAGTCCAAAGAGCCAACCTACGTAGATCTACTTAGTGAAACTAACGTGCTCAACATCGCGGTTTCCCTAGTTTTTATTATGGCTAGTCTCATATGTATTTGATTTCAAAGATAAAATGCACCATGGAAGCAAAATTGCATTAGTTGTTTTAGCATAATGAATTCTTTTTGTGTATCTTAAATCACTGGAAAGTTAGAAAGCTTACAACCAACTTATTAGCAGGCTGCAAAAACGTCATGAATTTCGAAAGATCCTGCAAACAGCTATTATAGTTCTTTTGACTCTAATTTGGGAGGTATGAAAATCTGGTCTATAATTTTCCAGCAGAGTTTATGAAATTCTTATATTTAAAAATCTTAAAATAAATCATATTTGACAGAATTTAAATCTTTGGAAATCTGAAGTAGCTTTCTTATTCTAAAATAAGCAGAAGAAGGGATTTATACAGGCATTTTATCTATTAAAAATGGGCAAAGGACTTTACTTAGAACTTCCCTCGCAAGTGGAAGTTGTAAAACTACGAATTCCGCAATATCAAAGCAAAATGAGTGTTCCAAATTATGTGCAGAGAAAGTACAAAGTACAAAAATCAAGGGTAAAGCTTGAGGTATGTGAATATTATCTCTTTTATCTATTCCTCAATTAAAGCAAAAATATACATTTTACTTTTTAAGGTGCTCACCTTGTATATATTTGACTAAACGTATATTCAGTTTCGGGCCAGGTATACATACAATCCGCATGCAAAGTACCGTCTTCGATAGACGAACAGACAGGCGGACAGACAGACAAACATATTTTTCGTCATCTAGGGAACCTGATACGTGAAAATCTGAAGAAATCTGGGAAGGTGATGTTTTCACGATACAATACTTCCTTCTTCAAGAATTTAAATAACAGTTTTTAATTTTATTTTATATTCGAGATGGAACCTGAAACACAACTGTTTATAATGAAAGTCGTAGTTCGCTCATCCTCAGTCCAATACCGACTGATATACTTAGTTGTCTGTATATGTACTAGTATATTCTTAATAATAATTGGGGAGGAGAAAATGTTGTTTCTAGAAGAAAATGTAAAATATTTTATATGATTTAGAAATTTACCAAAAATAGACAAATACTCCGACATGGAAGATTAAGACAGGGGTACCACAGGGCAGTTTTTGAGATCAATACTTTACCCCCTTGTACACCAGTGCCATCTCAATAACCAACGTGGCAAATACCGTCGTGAAGGAATTTTAATCTAATCATAAAGTATTAAACAACTAATTTGTAATGAACTTGTAATATTACTGATGAAGCCTTCAAAAGTGGCGAATTAAAGTATATTTCACGACTATATGATTTTTATTTATCAAAAAAATCATACATTCTAAATAATGTTTGACGAATTTTCTCCTAAATTAGTTATCAAATTTTACCCAAGTCAAATTATAAAATTTTTTAAGAGAAAAAGCTTTGCCCAGAAGCATAAGATCACAGGCTTCAACACCATATAAACGTCAAGGTCATCCTACTTCTTGGCAATGTAGAATTAGTGAGAAAGCTCGAGAGGACAAAAACGTATGCGCTAGTGTACAATGATGTGTATGATTAGTGAATAAAAACACAGTAAAAGTGAAGTGCTAACACGTAAAAAAGTGTTTAGATACTAGAGCTAAGACGACGGCAATGGATGAACTCTTAACATAAGCAAGTAGGCATTGAAGTTAGATAAGAATTGCTGGTTACTTTTAGAATGGTTGTAATGTAATTTGAAGAAAAAATATATATAACCGAGTACTTACTACTTTCAACCAATCTGTTCATTGTAAAGTTGAATAGGAAACGGCATACTGAATATTCTTACTTTATCTCTGTTTTCATTTCTATAGATTAAGCGATGCCTTTTGTCAGGAGAGGAGAGGATACCTAAAATCGTACCAGAAAATTGATGGTCTGCAACCCAAAAATTTAACAGATCATCCCCCAAAACGTAATAATAATAATCAACACCATAAAACAAAATACGCAACTATAAAATAAAGTCAAGTCCAGAACAACATAATTGACTTTAATAAGTAACAAAATAACTGTTTTTTCATATGTCTTCGATCCTGAATTAGTTTAAAAAATAGCAGTGTACGAGGTAAGACTTTAGGCACAACACATTTATAATGCAGCCTTATGGAAACATGATTTACATTTATAGACCAGATATAATAAACAATAATGACAAAAAAAAACACAAATTCTATAAAAAATATAACAAATAAAAGTAAGATAATATAATAAGTAACTTGTATGGAGTAGCAAAATTAAATCAATGTTATAAGTAGTCTTACATCAGGTAGAGGACCAAACATTTTTAGCTAGTGTAGAGTGACGTGTAGCGTCAGCGAGCAAAAGTGAAGTGGTAACACGTAAAAACAGTGTTCAAAGATATTAGATCTGAGGCAACGTAGGCAGTTGAAGTTAGATAAGAATTGTTGGTTACTTTTAAACTAGCCGCAATCTAAATAGCACCATTAAAAACAATTGTTTCACCCAAACTGTTAACAATTTCGTCAGTGTTGTTATTTTCAATACTCATCAACATAAATTACTCTAGTAGATTGTCAGATAAGGTACTCTGCAGCCTATTTGAATGAATTCCAAAATTTAAAACGACTACTTACAAGCTACCCCTGTAATGTGCAATAAAAGTACATACTTATAGCCCAGCGTCAATGTAGAATAATGGTCTTGGAATAAATCACTTTAAAATTACACTCTAACAGCAGATATTACAGTTTTAGCATTTCTTAGGTTCTGGAAAAGTTTTACTTCATTGCTTTCAGTGGTCCATTCTTGCTAACGTCTGATTATACTGAGAACACGTTTTCTGACTCGATATCAAATCGCATTTTTTTCTTTAGGTATTTTCTCAAAATTATTTGGGTCCACAATATTCATACTCCACATAACTGAGCGTTGCTTGAAAATCTCCTGGTAATTGACTTTACTGCAGTATCCATTATGACGTTATAAAAGCCAATTCTGAATTGGCTTTTCTTACATTCCAAGACTTCATCATGTTTCCCCATCAGACAATTATTTTCTCTTCTATGAACGAGTTTCAGCCAATTGTTTCTTCAATAATAAATTCGAATGCACTTCTTGCAAGATCGAGTTTCGTCAATCCTAGCAACTCATCTCCAGAGTTTTCAATTTCATTAATATTTCTTTGAAAATATCTACGCAATCAAAACATATATGTATATTTTAATAAAGTTACTTTATAACTCAGAGCAGTCGCTCTTGAATCGGGTTTACTTTTTGGAGTACTTTCAGTGATGTTAAGAAAATGGATTAAGTCAACATTGCTTCATTATCTGCTTTATTCAAGCTCCCAAAAATTTTGCTTCGCGCTGCTTTCTTCGACACTTGTAAGTTTCTTCTGTCAACGTCGATTACAACGTGCATAACATGTCGGTTATTTGCAACTTTTCTATTTCACACTCCAATTAAAATTACGAAATAGTATATTGTCTAACTAGTGCTGAAAGTTGGATATTTCACACGAATGCGATAGTTGAGCCACGAGCCGAAGGCAGCACGTGTTATACGCTATACTTTTCCGACGACCACCAATACACTATTGATTCTTTATAATATAAACCAAATTTACCACTTTTAACCGCAAAATGAAACAATTATTGTTTAAACATCAACTTAAATTGTCATACTATTTCTGTAACATTAGCTTACTAGATTTTTGAACCGGCCTTGTTTCGCGACTTGGGCACTGTTTTATGCCGAATTAGCCGTGACACTCTCGCCCATTTTAGTTGCTACGGGAGACCATGTCGCACTAGTGTTACAAGACGGAAAATTCACGTGACCTTTTCAGGTGACCTGTGCAATGTGTCACTTTCAGTAACACCAAGCCATGCCATTTTTGGCATTTTTCGTAGTGGTCGTCGGAAAAATAATTTTCGATTGTCTTATTTTTGGTATTCATGAAATATGTTTCCACAGTTTCTTTGATGATTGATGGTTGCTACATGCTCCTCTATGCGCTGATAAACATGTTTCCATTCAGACACGCTTTAAACCGAAGTTTGATCATCATATGCCAAACACACTGTATATAAAAGTGTCTTTCTGTTTTCGCTGTACTCGTTTGTACAA
This sequence comes from Agriotes lineatus, assembly GCA_940337035.1. Lineage (NCBI taxonomy): Eukaryota > Metazoa > Arthropoda > Insecta > Coleoptera > Elateridae > Agriotes > Agriotes lineatus. Next base: position 167,360 of record CALNHX010002485.1, on the reverse strand, counting down.
GTAAATGCTTTTTTAAAATTGCAAGGAATGTCTTTTTTGAACGGATGGTATTCAAAAAACAATTTCAGTTTATTGCTATTGGGACGGTTGAAGAAATTGCCATGATAGTCATATTGCCGACGAGAGCAATACTATTCCCGTAGTTCAGGAGTATCATCGTCTATGATTAATCCAGAGAAAGACGAAGTCGGCTCTTCTAGATAATCATCGTCATTATCCTCATTTTCTCCTATTCCTTCATCGAGTTTTCTATTCTGACTTTGCTGGCTCCTCCAACTGAACTTCTTCGTCTCCCTTTTCCATTTCTACGTACTCTGACTAGTCTAACTACTTTTCCAGGGGGTAAGTTTAAATTTGAATCGCCGATATCGATAACAGATTCTTTCGGTTCTTGCTTTCATGACTTCCAAATATTAAGGGATGAGAGAACGTACTATCTAGCGAGTGGTATTTTTTTCCTATATAAAATATTTCCCTTCTCTCTCTTTCGAGCACGTTTTCTTGTCTTTTTCAGTTCAGGAATGATTTATCGATTTGATTATCACACTAATTATAGCAGCAGCGGCGTATTTTAATAAAAAAATATCCGTCTCAATATATTTGTTTTATTATAATTTTTGACCGAATGAAATGTGGGCTTTCGAAACGACTCGACTAGGCCAAAAATAATTTCCGTCTATGTACAACCTAGCTTGGTATGTACCTATGTATGTTTCACACATAGATGGGAAGTTACGGATTGATTTTCATTGTAAAGAGATGTCTTACGAAGCTTTGGAATGATGGTACCAGATTTTGGTTTTACTGCGTTGCAGTGTTCGTTGCAAGAAGCCCAAATACACAAAAAAAATTTCTAAAAAACAACTACATTTTTTATTCTACAAATGGCTCCAACGATTTTGATCATTTTTGCATACATTTCTCTCTTATTTATATGTGATACCCCATAGTCAGTATCTACCCAAAAATTTCCGTGAGGAAGATACCTGGGGAGTGAGTTTTATTTCAGTGTTTAGCTTATGGGTGTTGGAATGTTTTATCTTTGTTGACAATTATATTAAAGAGGGATGTGGAAGACGACTTTTGCGAGTTCTACTGATCGCAAAATACTAGTAATATTAAAGATAACATTATTATAAAAAAATCATCTTCACGAAGGTGGCTCACGAACCGGCGGCCAACCGGGAAATTTCCCGACGCCCCGGCAACCCCATGCCTTTTGCTGTCATTATTTTTATGCGTCCAATGTATTAAATTGAAAGAGTTTTACGAAACTATTTCAATTCAAGTTTATGCATAACGAGTAAACTTAACAGCAATGAAGACAAAAGTTTCCATAAGCCTAACCTTTATGCCAAATCTTCTAGATGAATCTATAGACTGCTATCTAATATTTTATGATTGATTTAGCCCGTTAGAAATATAAGAAAAAATATTTTATATCGTTCTAAAACACACTGTTAATGGCATTGTTAACTTCAATCTGTGTAATTATAATATACAGATTTAATTACGACATAAACTTTGGAAATACTGGAATGATGGCTACACATCATCAAATGCCACTGCCACCTCAGGCGATTCTCAATGCTCTAGTCCAGCACGTACGAGAGTTTTCCTATTCTCTCAGTCAATCAAGAGTGTTTCAAATCGAAAACTAAGTATATCTCTGCGATATTAAATTATGTCACTAATTACATACCTAAAAATAGAACAGGACTTACAGTAGCGAACAATTAAAATTTTAAAGCGCTCATTTAACAAGATTCATATGTACATCTTGATTATTGACATTTGTGCAGTTGTAGTTTTCTAGATATAGCAAAAATACTGAAAGGATAAAAACCCGCAATATTTAGTTTCAAAGAGAATTTTAAATTCATTAATGTTAAATGACATAAATGCCAACTGTGACAATTTCCACATGTATTTAACTCATCTAGCACTAAAGAGATCAAGTAGCTGAATTACGTCTAAATTTATATGTATTTACTCAACAGATCGAATTTAAAAACTGCAAAAGCGCTGCACTAGAAGTATTTTCTTTCAACTGTAATAATAGTGGATATTTCCAATTAATTTAAAAATATAACATTTTTATAGAAACAACAAACTATACTCTAAGAGCAAATACAATTGAGAGTAAAAGAAACATAGAAATGTAACAAAAATACGCGGTGTAACACGTAATAAAAAAATATTTCTAAAATTGCAGATTACTATATTTTGCTAGGAAGTTTTGTTTATAAAATGTATTAACATAAATTTAATTTTAATATTTGCAAAATGTTATTTATGTGTATTTTTGGTTGCAACTGCAGTGTAAGGTAACAATTTGATAAATAGGGAAAATTCCTTTAGAGACAATCGTGGACTGTAATCATCATGGAATTGATATTAAGCCTGCAATTTAATATTGTGTTCTTTAATAAATTATTAAATATTGTGCATACCTTGCAACTTCAGGGTAGAATTACTACAAACAAATATTGGCTAATAGCTATTTAAGGAATGTAAGGACCTATTAACATTTGAGGTAGGCAAGTACAAGCCAAGACAAAGTCGATGCTTGTTGCCTGCCGAAAATGTTAATAGGCGATACATTCCGAGTTATCTTATTATATTTTTCCCCGCTGCAAAATTTTCCTAGATTTTTGAAAAAATCGTTGGTTTGTCACCTGTCACCAGGATTAATTTTCATGAGTCGTGTTACCTATGAGTGTCACATGTCACATAAACACTTGCAATTTAGAAACAAAACGTCTAAATCTGCATCTTGCTTTGTTAATTTTATTATCCTAGGAACTTAATAATAGTATTAAGTTCAGTTGTCAAGAAAAAGCAGCAAACAAATATAATCACCGACTAAGGGCCGGTTCTACAATGCAAGTATATACCTAGAATAAGCTATCAGAGGTATAATTGTCATAGTTTCCTTTGTTACAGCAATCGTTTCTAGGGTATTTATTCCCCGGATAACTTTATCCTTGGTTTGTAGAATTGACCCTTACACGTTTTGTTACTAAGGCTGTATCGCTGCCTTACATGATCAGCAGGGGGAAAAAAGGGTATTTACTAAGTATTTATTCTATCCAAATTTAATAGACCAAAAGTAGTTAAGTACGTTGAAGGTAAACTTTTAATAAAATGCGAAACTTGTTAGCACTATCCTAATATGCTTTAGAATTATTTTAATATTACCATTACTCTAAGAAATAATTCCACCACGCAGGAAAGAATATTTAATATATTTCAAATGCAAATATTGTATAAACCTATATAATTCCTTCCTTACTTTGTCAATGCGATTTACGCATATTAAATCTATATTCAATGCCCGTGGTTAACAGCTTATGGTTAAATTTAAAAAAAATCCATAAAGTTTACGTAGAATTTTACACATTTGTAGAAAATATTGTTATATGTAAATACTGGCAGAACAAGGTGACCACAAATAACTTTAAAGAAAACATTTTGCAGTTTTATTAATAAAATGCATGCTTGCCTGTTCTACTAATACGATTTTAATGTTGTATAATGTCTTTACAGTAAGTCAAATTTAGTATAAAAACCTGTAACAATTCTAAAGTTATCATTCACTTCTCAGATTAGCTCGACTAGCTACAAACGAAAATCAATATGCTTTCCCTGGTAAGTATTATATTACAACGCTTTCAATATGATTTTTACTTCACCTAAAATGTGATTGTGCTTACAGATCGTATTTTCTGTTCTTATTGCCTCATCCATGGCATCCCCAAGCATCCTCCATTCAGCAGGAATAGAATCTTCCGGCTTGATTGCACAACCAAAACTTGAATTTCCTGCATACAAGGTTCTGGAGGTTCCTGCCGTGCAAACTGCCTACGTTCAGCCCAAAGTCGAAATTCCCGCCTATAGGACTATAAACGTTCCCCAAGTTTCTACTTTGAGGTCCAGCCACTTCTCAAGTGTGCAACAGGAAATTCCAATTATTGCTGAACGGAAAATTGAAGTACCAGCCTACAACGTTTTGGAAGTTCCTCAAACTCCTGCTGTACGAGTAATTGCTCAACCTAGACTTGAACTTCCAACTTACAATGTTGTGCAAGTTCCTGAAATTCCTACAGTTAGATCCAGCCATGTCGCTGTACAGCAACCGATTCCAATTATAGCGGCTGGTAATGTTGAGCTACCAATTTTGAGAGCTTCTGAAGTACCCGTAGTTAGAACCAGCCAATACACACATGTTCAACGTGAGACTCCAGTTGTAGCCGAACGCAGAATTGAAGTTCCAACTTACAACGTTTTGAGAACCAAAGAAATTCCTGTAGTTCAATCGCGCTACGCCACGGTACAGCAAGAAATTCCTTTTGTAACTGCACGCAAACTCGAAGTACCTGTCTTGAAGGCTCCTGTACTTAGATCAAGCCACTACGCAACTCTGCAACGTGAAATTCCAGTTGTAGCTGAACGTGGACTGGAATTGCCAGCATATAAAGTTTCGGAAGTCCCGTCGGTACGATCTAACCTTCTTCCTGTTCACCAAGATGCTTCACTAGTATCCTTACCAGGCCATTCTTTCCTTCGCACTGTACCTGAAGCTCGTATTGGTTATGCAAAACACTACGGTTATTAATAAAAGTGTATAGAAATGTAAAAGCAAAAAATAAATTATCTTATGCTCTGTACTATGCGTTTGTATTTTTAAATCCTGAAATTTCTATATTTGAATTTAGTTACTACAAAAATTTACAACAAAAACTTCCAGTTGTAGCTGAATGAATAATGCAACCGCTTGCTTATAATGTTCAAGAGGTTTTACTAGTACTCGTATTCCTCCCATGTCATTCTTTCTTTAGTACTCTACCAGAAGCTAGTGGTCGTTATGGAAAACACTACATCAGTTATTGTAGCTCATATGTCCTTACTAGGGTTGCCATTTGTAAATTCACTAAACCAGGACAAAGAAATTTAAAGCTCTGAATTTTTTAGATTAAAACTTAAGTTATTTGATTTAATTTCTATACCCAAAAAAATTGTTATCAAATAAAATGTTGGATCAAGCAGTTAGAAAAGTAAATATTTATTAACTTTGTACTGAATAATATAAAACCTTAGAGACTAATCGACAATTATTAAACTTCAATTTAAGCGGTACCAAACAAATATAAAGTTGTAGAGTTTTTCATAGTAATAGACATGCGAACACTCAAATTACATATATTTATTATCACTGGAAATTAAACAAAAATAAACTTGAAGTAAAATTGCTATCTATCAAATGAAAGAAAAATTAATGAAATTTTCAGTAAATAAACTTAATTTAAAAAATTAAATTGCAAACTAAATTGCGAAATCAAGTTGTATGTGTATTGATTTCCAAAGTCTTAAAACACTGAGAACTTAATAAAACCCACCCGAACGCCGTCGACTTAAAAAACGAGAACAAATCCAGAAAACCAGGACGAATAGCACCCCAAGTTTTTTAATACTGAAATAATTTATTGTTAGCTCTCACAGCCTTTATAATAGTAGATTATGCAATAAGGGAGAGAACTGCGTTATTTTGCTGAGGTGCAATTTGCAAATTGCACTGAAGCAAAATAGCATTCTCTCCGAGTTGCATATACTATATTTTTCACTTTGCAGGAAGATTAAAAACGAAAAACCGGTTTTTTTAAACGTCATTTATTGACATTTTAGTTACAATTATTTTAAAATTAGTAACCTATGGTAAATTTTAAAGTTGGTGGCACTGTAAGTCATTATGACAAGAGCTCACAATTATGTCAAATTCGAGGTTAGCAGGTTAGTTTTTGTGTCAGTTTGTGTCAAAACTGACGCAAAACCTAACCTGATAACCTCGAATTTGGCATAATTGTTGTGTCAGTCATAATGAAAACTCCCTCGGGAAATGTTTGTCTTATTTAGTCTTTAGGGAGCAAATGTTCTACTTCTGTCACAATTTTGATGCTATAGAAACGGACTTCTACTCCCGGTCGTGGAAAAAATACAAATATGCTTGACTATGTTTTCGGAGATACATCGTAATGAAAGAGAATATATTTATAAAACATTTACACTATTGTAAGTTAATGCAATGCAGTAAGCAAGATAATAGCTTACAAAACCTGTAAAGCTTAAAATAGTACATCTTATTTATTTTACTTTTGTTAGAACTTCTTTTATTTGAATTTATTCAGTTTCTATTTCTGTTATTATAAAAACTTGCAGAATTAAGAGTCCTGAAGATAAAACTTGACTTTATACACTGTTGATAGAGAGATATATGGGTGCGTACGTGTATAAAGGGTGAATAATCACAAAGTTGGTAAAACAATTAAGGGAAGATTATGTGGCTCAAAATGAGAATTTATTAGTAATCGAGTTACCATGAGTGTCATACAAGGTCAACTGTAATCTATAGTTACAGTCGTAAAAAATCTGTACACGGTTTTACGCAAAACTTCCCTCACAAGTGGAAGTTGTGACACTAAATATTTTGAAAAATCGGAGATAACTAGAACAATAAAAGGAAACCCTTCGTAATGCAAATTAAATCGATTTGCGAATGAAAAAGTATTGCAGACGGGATTCGATTTCAGCGCCTAAGGAAGGCATTTCAAAGGGAAGCAAGCAAGCCGCGCACAGCGCACCTGTCGATCACATCCAGCCACGGAGCTGTACCTAATATGGCCGCACAGCGGCTGCATTTCATTCAACAGCGTATTCCTGCTCATCATTGTGTTTTTACAATTGCCCTATATCTGTTGAGTCCCATTTTTGTCAAGGGCAACGCCATATATGTGCAAATTAATACTTTCACTATTCATCAGTTAACGCAAAAAATAGACAAATTATTATGTTTTAAAAGTGCTCACCTTGTATATATTTGACCGAAATGTTCTCGGTTTCATGGCAGGTAGACATATAATCCGGATGTATCGTTTTTCTCCAACAAATAGTTTTTAAGCTATATTGCCAACAGACAGACAGAAGACAGAACGAATTGAGAAAACTTGTTTTTCGTCATCCAGAGAAGATCTGAAAAAATCTCAGAAGGTGATTTTTTCGGGAGTACAATACTTCCTTCATTTTTTAGGCAAGGGAAGTAAAGATTCGTTTTGTTAATTTGCCACCTAGCAATATTTCGATATCTGAGATTTCTGTTAATTGTCATAAAATGTGTTATTTTCTGTATGCAGAGCTTGAGGGTATTTATAATTTTTATAGTTGTGTCAACAAGCTGTTCTGAATTAAGAGAATTTGTGTATGTCCTGCTACATTTACAATAATTGTTAAATTATTTGCAATATTCCAGATGATGCAACAGAGTGTGATACATCTGTCTAAAAACTGGGAGGACACTTTGATTTTTCCCTAGGTAGTATTATTGATAAAAGAAGGAAGTATTGTAATCGCGAAAAAATCTCCTTTCGAGATTTCTTCAGATCTTCACGTTTGAGGGTCCTTGATGACGAAAAACAGATTTTCTCAATTCGATCTGTCTGTCTGTTGGAGGTATAACTCAAAAACAATTTGTTGGAGGAAGACCATATTTTCATGCAGATTAGATATCTACCTGGCATGAGACCGAGAAATTTCGGACAAATATATTTAGGGTGAGCACTTTAAAAAAATAAAATTTTGTTTATATTTGCTTTAATTAAGAAATAGATAAAAGTAGCAATTTTCACATACTTCAAGCTTTACCCTTGACGAAAATTAAAACCAACAGATACACAATACATGTTCTAAAAATAAAACATGAGTTAACAATAAATGCGTTCTATTTAAGGTAACCGCAACTCACCGATCGGACGCGTCCTTGGTGGGCGAGGCAGTGAACTCGTGCTTTACTTCGGGCTACACGCAGATCATTAAAATTGCATGCGCTTGCTCGTTCGCAGGTGCTAGAGTTTATAATGCAGCATACTGTATGAATGATACATTTAATTTAATAATAATATCCAGATATTCAATGGGTATCATGTGATGTAACAGGTGTATGTTTTTAACTGGTGGTGTTGTAAAGGGCAACCAGAGTTGTTTATATGAAGTAGTAAAACAAAATTACTTGAATTGATAATCTGCGATAAATAATCACGTTAGGGGTTAAATTCCCATTAATTGTGAAGAATAGTATTTGATGATTTGACACGTAATAGCAATATACTATTCTTTACGATTAAATTTGACTATAAGTCACAAGTATTATTCAAATATAGAACTCATGGTTGTTTGAGTCCATTTAACGTGGCATTTCACTACGAAGCCAGTAAAACCAATGCAAGTGAGTGTTGTGGTATGCTGTTGAACTGTCTATCCACATAATAGGATATCAAAGAGCTACAACGAGTTTTTATTTGGTCGGGAACAACCCAGGGAGGTGTTTGCTAACTATCATTTATCCAATTAAGAGCTGAGATAATATAATCAGGTACAAGATATACAATCAATAGGTTAGTGCCCATTTTTATGAAATATTAAGAAGTTATATAGCAAGTTTGGTGAGGCAAATCATTAAAATAATTGTAAATATATATTTAGAAATTAATTTAGAATAATTAATTTTCTAAATTTGATAGTGATTCGAGTACTCGACGGTTTTCGATCATTATAATTTGAAATTTACATTTTTGGATTAGGTTATATTTTTTTAAATGTTTATTTAAAATCAAGTTTGGATATTAAACATTTGATTAAACTATTTTTGACAATATCTATTTATTTTTGTAATGTCAGATCAAACTTCGAAGATATACTAACAAATTGAAATATCAATTTAATTTTGTAAAGTAGGTACCTGAAGAGTGTATTTGATTCACGAAGTCAAATAATTATTATATTTTAAAAGTAACTACAATAGAAAGTTGTTAGTTGAAAATCTACTCATTCAGCTGGGAGACAGGAATTCCATTGCTTGAACTGACTAGCCCAGGTTTTAAAAAACTATAATCACATGACATAATTCTAAATGTCAAATTGATATGAGATACGTCAATTTCTATTTATTTCATTAAGAAGTAGGGTAAGTACATATGGAGCTGTACCTGATAGTGCTTCTTGTTAATAATTAGAAAAAAAGGTATATTTAATTTTATATTATTCGTAATAACACCGTAAGAGGGTGGTATATTACAAGTTCGAATCCCATCGCCGGCAATGTGTTTTTTTTTTAATATTTATATAATTTGCATTACCAAGTATTTTCTGTTATTGTTTCAGTATTACTACAAGCGTGAATTTTTTACCCCTATTTTCATTTGCTTTTTAAAATTAATTGGTGTCACAACGTCCACTGCGAAGTTCTAAGTAAAACCTTTTACATATTTTTTATTTTGCTTGTGCAACAACAATTTAAAATATAAACTCAAAAATTAATTTATTAAGCGCCCCCAAATGTTTGAAGGCCGTAGCTGTATAAGGAAGCAAGATTGAACACATGCTTATAGAAACGTTTTTTTTTAATTCTGGGCCACAGTATCTGCTCTTAAAATGTTTAACAACTTTTGAATTATCCTGTATATGCGCTAGAGCCAGAATTACTTGACTGGCCTTACTTAAATTTATGTTTAACACTTTGGCGATAATACCATTTTTCAAACTGAAACTAAATGAAGTTCTAACAAATTGGTGTAGATATTTATACGTGTTCTGATAGGCCTTCTGTAAATATAACTGAGGGTTCAAAACCGTAAAAAATTAAAACCAAAATGTACTTTCCTAAAATACTTCAAAAGCTAATGTTAATATCTTGTTTAGAATGTGTTATGGGATTGTATACTGATTTAATTATCAAATTACATTGTAATTCTTGAGAAACAAATATATGGGACTTCAGTAATATGCTGTACTATGTAGCTGTACTGTTAAATACTGCTTTAATCTACTTTTTTTATATATATATCCGACAACGATTTCCACTTTTGTTGTCATAATATTAATTTCTTATACTGAAAGAAAGAAAAAATGAAGAAATAAAAAAATATCTACCTAATAAACCACGTTCTCCTTAAAAAATAATATTGATTCAACCTACGCAAAGTATAACTAAATTCCCACTAAATACATCACTCTGTATATATTTAAAATTCTCGTGATGGCATTTAAAGCAAAAGCAAAGCTCTTATTGGCCCACTTAGAATAATCTATTAAAAATTAATCAATAACTACCTAACAAAAACGTATGCCAGGAAGTTATTGTCTATTTCATTTAAATTGCACTCTAAATTATACAATTAAAAAATTAAGGAGCGAGGGCGATTGTTTTGGAATATGTTGCAATTGATTTACTAAATTTTTCCATACTTAAATTAAAGCTTACTCGAATATAAAGTACTATGATCAAAAATTATTTTCATCTATGGAATAGTTCCTAATTTCTGAATACAACTACGTTTATACTTAAATGTCAAGCTTGACATTTGAGTTACTTTCATAAATTAGGAACTATTCCATAGCCATACTAGATGAAAATAATTTTTGATCATGCTATAGTTTCGTCGAGTAGTATAGAAACTACTAAACTTTGTATTGCTGTTGATACATCTTATAACATAAAATCGGTGCTCTCTTTGTATGTTTGCGTGTATGTATGTTTGCGTGTATGTTTGTTCGCTATCTTCTCCGAAGATACTGGCCCGATTACATAGCATGATGGTTTAAAATTTTGCAAATTTTTAGACTTAGATCGTAGGCCGGTTTTTATTTTCAAAAAAAGTGCGAAAAAGTTTTAAATCGCGTCTATGGGCGTGGGCTGTGCTGCGGCAGCTGGTGCGTCGGTTGATACACTATGTTCATATGCTATTACAGCAGCTGTTCATTAGCTGGCCATAGACACGCGTTTAAAACCGCCACGAATATAGTTTTTCGTGGAAGTTTTGAACGTGGGTCTGTCTGTCTATGCCCAGCTTATGGCTGCGCATATGCACACGTGCAAAACCGGCACGGATGTACTACATTCGTGGCGGTTTTAAAAGTGTGTCTATGGCCAGCTATTCAACCAAGCATAATGGTCTGGCGGTAGAATGCCCGCCTACCACGCGGGCGGCCCGGGTTCGATTACCGGCCGAAGCATACTTTTTTTTAATTTATATTAATGAATCTCTCTTAATTTAACGAACCGAAGTGTAGTTCGGGTGACTCACTAGTTTTTATATAAAATCCTAAATACAGCAATACGTTCGTATTTTATGTTTACCATTTTTATTATTTAAGTTGGATGTATGTTATTTTCCTTCAATCAACGACCTATTTCCAACATTTCTGTAATGTATTGCAGTCTTTCTGAAGATTATATATTTTTATTAAATTATTTCTCTTGTATTACAATTAACGGAGTTACAATGTACTTAAATACATGTTCGTTTTCTAGATTATTTTCAATGCAGATAGCGGAGAAAACTCTTTTATTATAAATAATGAGTATGTAGGGTAGTCTACGAGAACAGAAGAAAAACATCGAATTGCGTAATCCATCACTGACATTTTGTTGGAAACATTTACAACTTCAATCGAGTTTGCACATACCAATGCAGCCTAACTTTTATCAAAATTAAAAGTAGTTTTTACGAATTTAAGTTAAAATTTTGTAAATTTTAAAACTTGTAACAGTAAAGTTGCGAAATATGCAGCCCACCTTGGGAAGACCTTCATCTGAAAGATTTTCACCAAAATTCAAAGCAATCGAATGGGAACAAATCAGCACAAGGTTTTAAACATATATGTTTTTTCTTTTGTCTCTCTCTACTACATGTTTGATTTTCTTAGGTCTTTCATTAAATGTTAAAAAGCTAATGTCAACGCCGTGTGCAAACATTTCATAAAAATAATAAATATTTTATAGATTTCGTTCTTCCAAAGTTGAGAATTTCAATCAGAATGATATTTTTTTAATATATATGTTATATTTTCCTAAAGAGATATAATTACATTAAATTTTTCTAAGAAGGTCAGCAATTAAGGCTTTGTGCTATACGATTTGTCTTTTAGCTGCAGTAGTTTATTTAGTTGTCTAAACAGTCATGCCGTATTGTAACAATATATTGTATAAGAGAGTCAATTTGTTACAGGACTCAAAATTAAGAGCGCTTTCTGTTTGAATTTAATAGAAACCATTAATCCGCGTCATGATTTAACACAATGTACATGTTTCTTTACATATAGTTTTTCTCATATGAAAATTATGCTCTATGTTCGATATACAGCTAGAATTTTTTTAGAATCATGTCTAGCGTTTGGTAGACTTCACTAGACTTAAATCCTAAATATTTAAAAAAAAAAATAAAAACGCACTAAGATCGTAATAATTTATTTTTTACCTTCACATTACTGCATGTCGGTTAGTAACCGTAGTGTTTTGCATAACCAATACGAGCTTCAGGTACAGTAGGAACGAAAGAATGGCCTTGTAGGGACACAAATGAAGCATCATGGTGAACAGGAAAAACGTTGGATCGTACTGATGGGACTTCCAAAACTTTATATGCCGGCAATTCCAGTCTACGTTCAGCTACAACAGGAATTTCACGTTGCACAGTTGTATAGTGGCCTGATCTAACTACAGGAATTTCAGGAGCTTTCAAGACCGGTGCTTCAAATTTGCGTGCAGCTACGAAAGGAATTTCTTGTTGTCCCGTTGCGTAGCGAGATTGAACTACAGGAATTTCTGGAGCCCTCAAAACCTTGTAAGTTGGAACTTCAATTCTGCGTTCAGCTACAACTGGAGTCTCACGTTGAACATGTGTGTATTGGCTAGTTCTAACTATAGGAATTTCAGGAGCTCTCAAAATTGGTAGCTCGACATTGCGAGCAGCTACAATTGGAATCGGCTGCTGTACTGTGACGTGGCTAGACCTAACTGCAGGAATTTGAGGAACTTGGACAACATTGTAGTTTGTAAGTTCAAGTCTAGGTTGCGCAATTGCTCGTACCGTAGGAACTTGAGGAACCTCTAAAACCCTGTAGTCTGGAAGTTGAATTTTCCGTTCAGCAACAACTGGAATCTCTTGCTGCACGCTTGTATGGTGGCTGGACCTCAAAGTAGAAACTTGGGGAACGTTTATTGTTCTATAAGCGGGAATTTCGAGTTTGGGCTGAACGTAAGCAGTTTGTACTGCGGGAACTTCTAGAACCTTGTATGCAGGAAGTTCCAGTTTTGGTTGAGCAATTAGTGTAGGGGTTGCTAGTTCTGCTGAATGAAGGAGACTTGGGGATGCCATGGATGAGGCAATAACAACAATAAATACGCTCTGTAAACAAAGAAATAGTTTTAACTTACAATTCTATATAAAATTCTATATTAAAGATCGTTAAAATATATTAATTTTGTAATTCTAACTTACCAAGGAGAACATTTTGATTACGTTTATGTCAAACTGATCCAGAAGACGAATGAATACATAAAATCGTTATGGGCTTTTATACTAGGTTTAGATCATATCAAGAGGAACAAGTTATTACCTGCCATTAAAATTGGATTACAAAAACTAGTGGCGCTTAATTGCGTTTATAAAATAAAGCGCGCTCTCTGTATTGATTATTGCAACCTGGTACAACGAGTTTGTTGAACAAGTTATAAACATAAACTACATACTATAAACTCTTTTAAATTTGTATGTTGGTCTTCCTTTGCAAGGAATATGTCTGACCCATTCTCAAAGTTGTGTTAGATAAAGGTTAACATGCGTATGTAGATATTAGGAAAATGTATATGGATATTGCAGTAATTAAACTGCATGGCCGAATAATTTATTTATAAAATATAGCATACTTATATAAAACTAGTATGAAACTTACACTTGAAGTAGTTCTTAGTAAAGGTTTTCAATTAGTATAAAATCATAAATATTTAATTTTAACAAGTTTGGACTTTTACAGTGGTATAACTTTATAGCCAGAAAGTACATTTCTTGGGCTGTCACTTATACTATTTAACTCAATGTAAAATTGCATAGTGTTATAGAGTCTGCAAATAAACTACATAATGCTTTTTAAATAATTGATAAAACACGTAGATTATGTGAAATAATAGTTATTTGTATATCAAGGCACTGAAATTTAACTTTTTATCATGCCCCGTAGGGCCGAGACAAATAAACCACATTACGCTTTTTTCAAATCGAGAAATCGTGAAATTAATATTTTTTAACCAACTCTTAAAGGCTACGTTGACGTTTTCTGTCACCCATAAGTCACCGAACAAGAAGTCGTGAAACAATGGATTACTTCACTGCCGATTTCTCGTATTTTAATGACGACTTCGTCACTCTTCACTGCCAATTTCAAAACAAAAATTTACATTTACTATTATAAGAGTTTAAGAAATTTAACAAATAAAACAGTCAATTTGGAAAAGAAAGCATATATGGAATATAAATTAAATAAATCTAATGGTGACAAAATAATAATGTGGCGCGAATTGAAAAGACTAAGTGTAATTAATAAGACTAAGCAAGCCGAAAGCATCCCTAGCCATCTAAAAGATATAAACAAAATTAACAAATATTTCATTGAGTCTGTGCCTGTAATTGACGGTAGTTCTAAGCATAACTTAATAAATTTTTATAGTAGCAATAATAAAACTAATTTTACTGAAATGTTTAAATTTCATGATATTAACGACGAAACTATTTTAAAAATAATTAACAGCATTACAACTAAGGCTTATGGCATAGATAACATTTCCATTGATATGATAAAACTTTGTTGCCCGTATATAATTCCTATTATAACGCATTTAGTAAATTTTTGTTTTAGTAACTCAGTGTTTCCAAAACTCTGGAAACAGGCGAAAATAATTCCATTGACAAAAAAAAAACAACCAACTGAATACAAGGATTTAAGACCAATTAGTATTTTGCCTGTAATGTCCAAAATTATAGAAAAAGCAATGGCACTTCAGTTGCGTCAACACATTGAAAGGTACAGGATATTACCTGAGTGCCAATCTGGCTTTAGACCAGGATACAGTTGTTCCACAGCTCTAATCAACATAATCGACGATATAATAGGTGCAATCGATCGGGGTAGGCTAACTGTGTTGATACTGTTGGATTTCAGCAATGCATTTGACACGCTTGATCATGATATACTAACATCGATTTTACACTATATTGGGTTTGAGCTATCAGCCATAAATATCTTTAGCGCATACTTATCGCAAAGAATGCAGAGAGTTTGTCTTGATGGGATTCTATCTGAACCCGCATTGGTTTCGACAGGTGTACCACAGGGATCCATATTAGGGCCAATTTTATTTACTATCTATACATGTCACTTAATGGAAAATGCTCTTCAACATTGTCAGTATCATTTATATGCCGATGATACGCAGGTCTACTTGTCCTTCCCACCAGAAAGTGTAGATTCCGCCATTAGTAAAATAAATGAAGATCTACAAAACCTTGCAGGTCAATCTAAACTACATTCGTTATCGTTGAATCCAACTAAAACTAATGTTATGCTTTTTGGTGGGAAGAATGATAGGGATCTTGTGTACGACAATGTAACATTATATTTAAATGACACCCTCCTGCTCTTGAGGGACGAGGCAACCAGTCTTGGAGTTGTTCTCGATCACGCTCTGAGATTTAAAACACATATACGGAATTGCATAGGCAAAGCTTACTGCGCTTTAAAACTTATTTACGCCAACAGATATGTATTAAACAAAAACCTTAAAGTAATGTTATGTAATTCCTTAGTACTGTCTCAATTTAATTATGCTGATACCTTGTACGCTCACTGCATTGATGCAGAAGATTGTAGGAGGATACAGCTTGTTCAAAATAATTGTTTAAGATTGATTTGCGGGATAAAGAAATACGAAAGAATAACATACAAATTAAAAGAAACTAACTGGCTTAATATGACAAAACGTAGAGAAATTCATTATTCTGTTTTGTATTACAAAATACTTATCACCAAGGTTCTACCATATCTCAGTCGCAAAATAACTTACCGAACAGATATTCATAATCTTAGATATAGAGGGATCATATCTATGCCCAATCATAGTACGTCAATGTTTCAGAGGAGTTTTTCATATAACATCTGCAAATTTTTTAACAAATTACCCTCAAAGTTTAAGGGATTATCGGTAAGTAAATTTAAAGGAGATTTTAAGGAATGGTTGATGGAGCGAGATGTCTAGGTGGGCTACTATACTCTGGATGTGTGTACATGTATGTACATATGTAATATGTATAATATATTTAGTTATAAGGGGGTATAGATCATACATACTTTTTTGTGACCGCAATCAAAGAGTTAACAATTGTATTGTGTTCTTTTTTTATTATAATTTTGTCGTTGTTATCTTTGGATCAAATCTGGGGAAGTGGAAGAACAGTAACGTCGACCGTTACTGAACTTTCTCCAATTATCCGATTTATATGTTTTTTTTCATTTTGTAATATCTGGATACATTCTTAAGTTGGATAATAAATTTCTTTATTATTATTATTATTATTATTATTATTATTATTATTACATCATGTTTCAGTTTAGCGTCTATTCTCAGAGAGTTTATTGCCGAAAGTAATTTAAACCAAACTAAAATTACCTGTATGTACCTCTGTCGACCAAAGTAATTTTAAATTTTTTTACAAACGTTTAAAAAAAAGTTCTTAAATTGTAAAATTCAATTTATCGTAAAAGTAGAGAGAATTGATGCATTTATTTTTGAGATCTTAGTAGGTATTACTTATTTATATGGAAATATTACTTTTAGCATTTACATTAAACCAACTTTCACTGACACCTTGATATCTTCTTCTGCTAATCAAACTTTAATCATCTATCCTACCCTGATAATATAACAGAATTTAAGTAATGAGATCCCGTGATCGCTAGGCGATACCGCTTAAAACATGTAAAACGATATCCAAGAAGCATGTCAACATAAGATAAGTTATGTGTAGTATATACACCAAGCAGCTGGCGGTTGCTAAGGGCGCTCCGAAACGTGTTCTAAACTTATATGGAGATTAGGTGATAAATCGCTGTCGCTGCATAATCGGTGTTATAGCATTTTCAATGTGATGTGTAAACTCACGATGTTGCAGCCGAGGCCACCGTAGACTCGCAGGCTGATCGTCGTATTTACAGATGTGCTCCCGAAGTGTAATTCAATCCGATAATAAAGGCAGCCGCAGCGCCGTTAGCAAATGTGGTGCAAGTTTTGACATTGAAATTGAATGCCAATGCAACAATGACATTCTTGTATCCTAGTCTTAAGACATGATATTGGTTGCAGATGGAGAGTGTTTATTTATATTGGGTGATTTTGGTGGTTGCATGCGATTTTACACAACAAAATGGTGGAAACAGCATGACTAGGTAATATTTTCAACATTAATTTTAAAAGCTTACCATTAGCTGACGAGGTTAAAATAAGAAAACCTGGACGGCCTGCAACGGTATTGAATTTCAACCTGTTTAGTTTTTTAACACCTAGGTAGATTTCGTGTTGTGTTCGAATACTTTTTGTTCTGTGAATATGGCGTTTCCCTTTCGATTATTAAAATTGAAATTCATTGCTATATTGACGGAATGTAGGCCAGTCGTTCATCATAATTTTTTTTCTTAGTTATTGTTAAAAATTACGAGCCCTTGGAACAAAATAGTGGTATCTTTTTATAATGATCTCCATAAGTTCTTTTTCCTTCTCTAAGCTTTTCTACCGCTCGGCCATGGAACCGCTTTCGCATTACTTCAGCGGGTGCGGGCGTCAGTTATACTATCATGCATTAACTAAGTTAAACCAAACCACTCATGCTGAGAGTCGAACTCTCTTCCGAGCGCTGGAAATTAGTGGCAATTCCTCTAACTCTACACAACTTTAAAAAAGAGATTCATATTTTAAAACGGCTTCTCTAAATAATGGTTACGATGGAAATATTATTGATATAGTTATTTACGTTACAGGTCCGGTAAATGATTTTTTACAATACGAGTTCGATCTTTATGGACGAGGCGGCGAAAGAGCTGAACCTAGAATTTCGAAATGAGTAATGTGAAAAATTGACCGGATGTATGACGTACAGCATTTTATTTCATACTACCTGACCCGGCAAAGGTTGTTCTGCCCAAAAATAATTTGCCTCTGAAACCCCGTTTCACCACTATAGAGTTTTAATTTATGTCATGTCTACCGTCTTGGACTTAAAAATAAATGCCATTTTCGCAATCAACGTCCCAAAAAACCTCAATAACGACACCCATATCGATTTTTAGGCTTATTTACCTCATTTCCCCCCCTAAGGGGTTAATTTTCGGAAAATCACGAAATACGTGTTTGCTTATTTGTTTTTAGGGATACTGTTATGAAGTTTTAAGTCGAAATGTCTATTTAATATAATTTTTCCATAAAAAATTGTAATCCTCATTTTACCCTTTTTGGGGTTGAATTTCGAAATATCCTTCCTTATTCCTTATAGCTGTGACCTACCCGGCGTTGCCCGGGCATAATATTACGTGCACCTATGCGTGTATGTTTTGAAACATGACTTTTCTATTGTTCTATTTCGGATTTTCCATCCTGAAAAAAATCTATTTTTCCTAATTTTTGGAGTTTTCCGAGTTTTCCACTCCAATTTTCCCACTTTCCTCTTCGAAACGCCATTCAGAAACGAAAACATACAAAATTCCATAAAAAAATACCATACAAACTCATCTTTTTGATTTTCCGAATTTTCCGACTTTTCCGGTGGATTTTCCCAAAATGTTTAAAATATGTAAATTGGATAAAGAAAAATCTCCCCCTTTAGACAATTGTAAAAGAGCATTTACAGGATTTTTGTAACAGTAATTCATTAACAGGCTGGATTAGAGTTTCTAGAAGCCATTTAAATAGATATTAATTAGAAGTCAAAAATATTTCTCCTAAAAAACGCCTTGCATAAAAAACGTAAAAATTATGCAAACATAGACTTTTTGGCGGACACTGTATAAGTTTTGTCTACTATCTAGATGCGACAGCAAGCTTTTGAAGAAAATCGCATAACAGGAACTATGGTGTTTACTCTTGTCATTTTTCAGTTTTTTTTTTGGATTTTTTCAAAAACAGCTCTAACGATTTTTTCGAGCTTTACATTTTTAATATGTGTTGATGTGAGATAGGTGATTTTCCAGTTAAATACCTCTAAATTGTTTTTTTAGTGAACTTCAACTAACTCTCTATTTTGTACGGTATTTGTAGAATTTGTAATTTTTGAAAAAAAATTACAAATGCTTAACAATTGAAAACCAAATTTTGACTAATTATAAGATCGCTGTAAAAGGAAGTTTGTATATACGGGGTCGTTTTTCTATTCCCAGACTCGGCTGTTTTGAATTTTGATGCAATTTTCGATTATGTTGTTTTTTAATCACATATGCCTTGGTAACTTGTGTAGCAATTTACAAAACAATTGCAACATTAGTAATTTTATTATCTGTCAGTTTGTGTCGTCGCGCGTTGTATGTGTATCGAAATGAATAAAATCGAATACCGGGCTGTTATAAAATTCCTAACAAAACAAGGAAAACCTCCAAAAATTATTCTTGAAGAGATGTTGGCTGTATACGGGGATGATTGCCCTTCCAAGTAAACCGTTTGCGAGTGGTCAAAATTGTTTAGACGTGGTCGAGAATCACTGGATGATGATCCCCGTCCAGGGCGCCCTGTTGACGTGATCACTTCAGATGTTGTTGAAAAAGCGAAGTGTTTGGTACTTGAGGATGCAAGACTAAAGAAGCGACAATTATTAGCAGCTTCACTAGGAGTTTCAGAAACCACAGTTTTCAGAATTTTACACGATTACCTTGAGATGACAATGGTTAGTGCAAGATGGGTCCCACGAATGCTTTCGCCATTCCAAATGCGTGTCCGGGTAGAAACCTGTGAAAATCATAGCAAATTTTTTGGGACTCCCAGGGAATTTTGTTAATTGATTATATGAAGAAGGGTAGTACGGTAACGGGAGAGTATTATGCAAACCTGATCCATCGCCTTAGAGATGATATTAAAGTGAAGAGACGCGGAAAACTGACGCAAGGTGTCTTGTTGCTCCACGACAATGCATCAGTGCACAAGTCCAGACTTTCAAAAGCTGCTGTAGCTGATTGTGGCTTCGAAGAAATTGAACATCCGCCTTATAGTCCAGATTTGGCACCCAGTGACTATTTTTTGTTCCCGAATCTCAAAAAAACACTAAGGGGGACAAAGTTTAGGGACAATGACGAACTTATAGCAGCTATTGAGGGCTATTTTGCGGAAAAACCAAATGAATATTTTTATACTGGATTAAAGATGTTATTGAAACGGTATTATACCTGTATTCAAAAGCAGGGGAACTATATTGAAAAATAAAATGTTGTTGTTGCTCTAGTCTTTTGTTTTCATGCCTTGTCCGGGAATATAAAAACGACCCCTCGTATCACACCAGATTTTTTTATCTACGACTGCTTGAATAAAAACCAATTATTCATGACTTGCATTACTTCGCCTTTTCATTACTTCTGCTGATGTTTTTGTAGTTACTTCTGATTTGAGGCAGTTGAGATAAAATGTTGCACAATACATGTGTAATAATGCATCATTAATATACTTGTGTGCCTACATCACTTGTGCTACGCACTCGTTTGTAACTTACACACACGTATACTACTGATACACTTATCCCAATTGTATAGTAAGTAACTATTACCGGACTCGTAGCGTAAAGTTCTATTTCCCGAACTGAAATGACTTCTGCAAAAATAAAAATACAGTACAGTATGCAATAATAGTATATATTATATG
Source organism: Agriotes lineatus (assembly GCA_940337035.1). Classification (NCBI taxonomy): domain Eukaryota; kingdom Metazoa; phylum Arthropoda; class Insecta; order Coleoptera; family Elateridae; genus Agriotes; species Agriotes lineatus. The sequence continues at coordinate 146,590 of CALNHX010002485.1, read as the reverse complement.
AGCGATTATGACAGCCATTATTCACGAAGATGACATTGGAGCAACAAGCCGAAGGCGCGTGGCGCAAGTCATCTGAGTGAATAATGGCCATAATCGCGAAAGTAATACGATATTTTATCTACTCCTATGCAATAAGGGTTTTGTGTTCATATTTCCGATTTATGACATTTGTGACAGCTATTAACTGCAAAAGTCATTCAATAATAAGAATGAATTTTGTGATTGGCTACAACCTATTGAATAATGAAAATAAAATTGTCTGATTGGTTGCAACTTGCAAACTAGTGAATTATGAAAATAGAATTTTATGATTGGCTGCAAACCGTGAATTATGAATCATAATTCATGGCCATTATACAGTAGGAGCAGATACAATTTACTTACAGAAGTATTTTAATAAATTTTATAGTGCAGGTGAACGTAGGAATTCGGAGAAAAAGTAAAATTGGTATTGTATTGAAAAATATTAGTAATAAAATTAGTAGTCTACTCAATAAATTGAAATGAAATACCATTTTAGTAATTAGGAATGCTTTGAGCAACTTCTTAATGAAAAGCAAAGAAGAAACTGAAAAAACAGACTAAATCTTGGATTTATGAAATTAAATGTGAGCAGTGTAATGCTATATACGTAAGGACAATGTGATAGGTGTATAAAAGTTTCTGTCAAAAAACATACATAGGCAATAGTAACCAACAGGAAAATTATAGGTTTTGGGGAGCATTGCATAAACACAGGGCACTTGCTTAATCCAATAGATGTGAAGGTTAATAAAAGAAAACGAATGAACCTTTTGAAAATATTAGCACTAAAAACGCCACATCTGCGAATAAACTTATTATCAATAACCAAGCAGCCTTTCTGAACACCCCCATTATAAACATAGTAGCAATGACTAAATTTGGTTATATAATCGATTTTTAACAAACGATTGTAAACTGATATTTTAAATTTTAATTTAAGTTTAGTGCCGAGTGGAAACCTTGAGAGTGTACACTAGTATATTTGACTATGATATTTAACTAAAACAATATACCTAAAATGTAATAGTCAAGGTATACCAATAAAATTAATAATGTTCACCGCTTAAAGTTCTCACTCGGTATATTATTATGAAACAAACCAAGTTTTTTATTAATCTTTTAGAACAGTCTCTAATAATGTTTTATTAACTGAGAATTGTGCAATCAGTTTAATTTAAAATAAATGTTTCTTATTTTATTTTAATATTTTAATGTATGGCACATTTATCAAAATAATTACTTCATATATTTACTTGCAGTTTCTAGTATACAATCTGACCAAGCATAATTATGATTTATAAAACCACACTTTTACAGAACGCAAGGTAGTTTATTTCAGTACTGGAGACATTCAATTCATGTTAGGGACTAAGAGAATATTATACTAAATTCTATTTTTGTTTAATATTTCACACTTACTCAATATTAAGTGGATAATCAAAATTAATGTACTTCATTGTTAACTTGAGAATCTTGATTAAGATCTAAAATAATACAATATTTTTACTTCTAAAATATAGGGTTGGGAAGCACCTTCAGTGAAAATATTTTATTAGTTTACTAGTTTGTCGTATTAAAACAAGCTATAAAATTGTAACGGAGTTTTACGAAACATACTGAGCCCCATCAGATAAAACTGCTTGAGCAACCAACTCTATGTAGAAAATAATTGTTCAGGGAGAAGTGAAGAAAAATGGGGAAGGCCTATATCCAACAATGGATAAAGTGGTTTGACATTTGCATAGATGGATGGAATTATAAGCATTATTCTCAAAAATTATTATACAAACAATTATAACCATATCATTCAGGCGAAACGTATAGCAGGTATCCTGTCAGGTTTATAGCGAGGTATTAGATTAATCAAATATATCATATAGCTAATACTTCTATCTCCTATATCGTTTTCCCTTCAATATTTATATTTTAAAATGTGATTAGAAGGTGTGGTCGCATGACCCAGAGAACAAATGCTCATTTTTCAAGCACCCGCCTCGGGTTCGAATCCCAACGACTTAAATTTAAAAATCGTACGCTCTCCAGCTACCGCGCTAACACTTGTGGTAGTCGTTAACCCCTAATAAAAAAACCCTTGTTCACTTTCGAGGGCAAGACTAGCCACCGACTCGGTCTAATAGCAAAGAGGGTTCATACAACCACTTTGTGGTTAAAACAGGCCACTGGTCTATAATAAGATGAGGAAGATTATGTTTTTGTAGAACAACCTTTATATTTAAACTAATTTTGCGTCAACAATTTGCAAAATTCTTCGAATGTATTTATGGATAATGAGATCTTTTCACTAAACTTGTTTCTCAACCCTACATTTTAGTAGTAATGGTTATATATGGTATAAGTGTGTTTTATATTACAAATAATCCACAAGAGAAAAATTGAGACCTCAAAGCCGCCAGGCCGAGAAGGCTCATTTGTCGAGTGAATTATTTGTAATAACACACGCGTGCCATACTAAATGTTATCCAACAACTCAATGAATATCTAAAAAATAAATTTTGTATTGACAGCTGTGAAAAATCAAAGTGTAAACTAATTGAAGGTCAGATAGAGTGTCCAGAAATTAAAAAAAATATATAATAATTAGAGTCGCCTGTGATTCGTGCACTGAAGTGAACTGTTGATGACACTGTCAGTCTATGCCAAATTTCAGGTTAGTAGGTTAGGTTTTTCGACACAAATTGACGCAAAACTTAACTAGCTATCTCGAATTTGACATAATCTGACAGTTGCTGCTAACACCACAGTAGAGAGTGACTATTGGTTTTTATTCCACTCTAGTGGATTATGGTTTTTTCCTCGCTACTGGGTTATGGACCACTTTAAAGGTTTAAAATCGGTCCAACTATAGCCTTATAGCGAGAACGTGCTGTATAATAGCTATTAACATATCTAGGAATGTTATGAGTATCATAACTGCCGCAGATGTTGTTTTCAAATTCGAGCCCGTAGAGCCAGGATTTTAAGACATCTAAGGCTGTTATGATTCATAACATCCGTGGTTTGTTCAATAGTTTATCGGTTGCAGTATGGTAATGGTTGCCATCTACGGTAATGAACTATTACCGTACAGATACAGTTGTTTCAGTATGGTAATGGTTGCTATGTACGGTAAAGGGTACAGATACAGTTATGACTTAGTTACCAGCCTACTTTTGTATATGTAAACAAAGGCTTAATATCCTGAAACCGATAATAGTAATTTATTATACAAGACGATAAAGTTAAATTTTATCCACGAGTGAATCGTTTAACGTCGAGACGAAGTCGAGACGTTAATGATTCAAGAGTGGATAGAAATAACTTTATCGTCGTGTATAATACAATATTTTTTTCTATAGGAAGAACTTTAACAATTTTAAAAGAAAATAATGACAGTCAATCACATTTCAAAATGTCAGTAGCGAGATTGGGTTGCTACGATAATACGAAGTTGTATTTAATTTGAACAAAAGTTAGAAAATTAAATTACTTTATCTATCCTTGATGTTAAAATGCTACTTTATCTATCCTTGCTGTTAAAGTAAAACTTGACCTTTTGTTTTGAGTTGATAAAAGCACACTTTAACATGTGCTATAGAAAAAAAATAATTTATTACATCGAATCTTAATCAAGCTTCCCAAATTAACAATTAACGATGCATATCAATTTTGATTATTTACTTAATGCTGTGTAAAATATCGAAAAAACACTGGAAATTGTTATAATACAACCGCAATCCCTATCAAGAGTTAAAGGCTTTTTGAGGCTGTATTGTAAATACCCTATGTGAAATAAGTTCAATATTTTTCAAAATGTGAAGAAATATGCATTAAAAATTGTAATAGGGATACGGAGTATAAATGACTTCCCACCAAAGGTATTTTACACCTACTACTGTCTTATAGCTACTAAATTTCCAAAATTAAATATTTATGCAACTATTTATTATGTTATATTAATTAAGAAGCATTACTGAAATATTCATTTTAAGTACAATTTTGTATTTAAATATCTTCTCTTTTTTATAAATTATTTAGTCGCACAATTTAAGTACTTTAATATTCCACATAGGTATTTCTTGTAAATAATAAAGTTCCTATAAACTTTATTTAACATAATATCAAGAATGGCAAACACACATTGCAAAGAAAAACCACTAAACAATTTTAAAACAGTCCCTACTACATAACCATGTTCATAACTAAATAGTTCAACAACCCCGTTGCAATAGGTGGAAACAAACGATGCAGACAATCTGCTTTATTCTATAAACGCAATTAAGCGCTACTAGTTTTTGTAATCTAACTTTAATGATAGATAATGACTTGTTCCTATTGGTATTAACAAATTTCTAGTATAAAAGCCGATAATGATTTGCAGTATTCATTCGCCTTCTGGACCAGCTTGACATAGCCATCAAGATGTTCTCCTTGGTAAGTATAAAATCACACAATTACTAAATCCTAAACAACTGTTTTGTTCTTACAGGTCGTATTTGTTGTCGTTATTGCCTCATCCATGGCATCCCCAAATCTCCTCCATTCAGTAGGAATAGGTACTTCTGGCTTGATTGCACAACCAAAACTTGAACTTCCTGCATACAAGGTCCTAGAAGTTCCAGCAGTACAAACTGCTTACGTTCAGCCCAAACTCGAAATTCCCGCTTATAGGACCATAAACGTTCCCCAAGTTTCTACTTTGAGGTCCAGCCACCATACAAGCGTGCAGCAAGAGATTCCAGTTGTTGCTGAACGGAAAATTGAACTCCCAGCCTACAGAGTTTTGGAAGTTCCTCAAGTTCCTGCGGTACGAGCAATTGCGCAACCTAGACTTGAACTTCCAAACTACAATGTTGTGCAAGTTCCTGAAATTCCTGCAGTTAGGTCTAACCACGTCACAGTGCAGCAGCCGATTCCAATTGTAGCTGCTCGTAATGTTGAGCTACCAATTTTGAGAGCTCCTGAAATTCCTGTGGTTAGAACCAGCCAATACACACATGTTCAACGTGAGATTCCAGTTGTAGCCGAACGTAAAATTGAAGTTCCAGCTTACAAGGTTTTGAGGGCTCCGGAAATTCCTGTAGTTCAATCTCGCTACGCCACGGTACAGCAAGAAGTTCCTTTTGTAACTGCACGCAAATTTGAAGTACCTGTCTTGAAGGCTCCGGAAATTCCTGTAGTTAGATCAAGCCACTATGCAACTGTGCAGCGTGAAATTCCAGTTGTAGCTGAACGTAAATTGGAAGTGCCAGCATACAAAGTTTTGGAAGCTCCATCTGTGCGTTCCGACCTTCTTCCTATTCACCAAGAGGCTGTAGTTGTATCCCAACAAGGCCATTCTTTCCTTCGTAGTGTGCCTGAAGCTCATATTGGTTACGCGAACCACTATGGGAATTATTAACTGACATTCAGAATGAATACAAGAAATAAATTATTTTGATCTTAATGTGTTGAGTTTTTATGTTTTCAATCTTGATGATATAGGTAAGTATAAAGTAACATTATAACTGCGGCTATTATAATTTAGTACAATTTAATAAGTAACTACTAGTATTAAAGGATCGTCTACGTAAAATACATTACATAATTCCAAAATAATTTCTAACTGGAGATGAAACATGTGACGTAACGTTAATCATAATAATGGTTTCTATTAAATTTATACAAGAGCCGTTTTTAGTAGTCAACCTGTTAGAAATATACTATCTCATGCAATGTGTAAAATATGACTTGCAGCCATAGAACAAATGAGACAGCAAAAGTCCTTAATTAGTAATAACTGCTTTCTTGTGATGTATTTGATTATTTTTTCGTAGCGATCTTAACCAATCAGAACGCTGGATTTAGTCAAGTTATTTTATTTTATTTTATTTTTATTTTATTCGGTACTCCGCCAGCAACCATTAAGCCAATTACAGGCGTCACTGTACATTTTATGGGGACTTCCAACCCCACTAACAACTGTCATGATGTTATTATGACAACCGGGACTAACTTTTTCCGTGGCAGCCGTACCTCGAGGTGCCGGGAGAAGCATCCGTGGAACTCCCATCCAAGTTCTGACCAGAGAGAGCGTTGCATAACTCTGCTGATTGAACGTGGACGCTTGTTCAAGCTACACCACCCGGGACTTATCTTGTATAATTTCGATTATACACAATCTATTATACTAGAGTAACTTCACTAGGCGACGCAATACTTAACTGTTGCCAATTTGATGTTGTTTTCATGGAGATGACTTTCAGATAGGTAATACAAACAAACCGAGCTGCCAATAACATATTTATTTGTTCCTAATATTAGAATCTACTCAAAAAATAATCAAATCGAATACAATGCGTACTCCGAACAGATTATACGTCTCAAACTTCCTGCACAATAACAAATCATGTCAGTTTGACAGAATAATCCTCCCGCTACGCGATCGAACTATTTAATCTGTCAAACTGGCACTCTTTTATTATTGTGCAACAAGTTATCGAGGTATAACCCGATAATATCGAAATAATTATAGTATTACTACTGATTATATCCGTTTACTGAAATATATCATCTCCAGAAAATAATTCCATTTTGTTCTGAAATATTAACTTAAAGAACAAAATATGGATTTTACAGAATTTTAGCTTTGACGTTATCTTTGTAGCCCTTAATGAAAGATCTAGAAATTAAGCATCCATATGTGGGGACAATAAAACACACCTACATTTTTATTTCGGGTTCGATTGCTTTGAAATTTATTGAAAATTTGTCAAACAAATTCATCCCAATACTGGAATGCATAGTTGATATACTACATATTTGTGAACTTCTAGCTTTAGTGTTTTATAGTTGAAATTTTAATTTAAATATTACAATTATTACAATAAGTTAAAATATTTGAAGCATGCTTTAATATTGATAAAAACAACTGTTTTACTGGTAGGCATAAACTCCGTTAAAATTTTTAATGTTTTTACAATACTTGCATGAAATTATTGACCCATTTTTGCTTTAAACGTTTTTAGAAACCTTAAATTACGGATTATGTAACCTAATAATAATTAAATAATGATTAGATACTCTTATTTAAAGATAAATATTTATGGTATTTAAATTAATAACGAAAATATATCCTGTTCAATTATACATAAACACCCTTTATACAATTTTTGAATTTATAATAATTTAGACAACAAAAATACATTTAAAAAACTACTTCCTCATAGTAAATCTATTAATAGTATAATAAGAAATATAATTTAGTGACAATAATATACCATAATACATCACCGAAACGTCAAAAATAAGTCTTCGATTGATAGAAAAAAATATCTTCAAATTATATAATAAAAGCTGTTAAACTAAAATAATTAATTGTCTTATTTGTAATTCTATACAAAAATGAGAAACCGGGAATCAAACATTTTGTTCAGAACTATAATCATTCTAACAATTTTTTTTTTTGAAAGAGAAGATGCAGTTGAGAGATAAATATGCAATGTAATGTAGCCCCAGTCAAAGGCAATAAAAATCCAAAATTAAATATCTTATTTTTCTCAATATGGGACATTGTTATATACTTATGTAAAGGGTGTTTTTTTTAGAGTGGGAGAACTTTAAATTGAAATAAAACACAGAAAAATGTTTTTAATATCCATGAAATTGGCTTTATTTGAAAGATAATTTTATGGCATTTATGTTTGAATATGATTTCGGGCATGTGACCGTCGTGGCTGGCGTGTACATGACGTAATCTGGAAGTCCAATTTTCACACACTCTTCGCAGTAAATCAGGCTGTATTTCGGCAATAACGTGTCGAATGTTGGCTTCCAACTGCTCAATTGTTTCCAGTTTATCGACTTAGACATGCGACTTTACATATCCTCAAAGAAAATTATCTAACGGCGTCAAATCGCACGAAATAGGTGGCCAGTTAACAGATCCATTTTCAGAAACATCGCGGGTCTCGCCTTTACAAGGGATTCGACATTTGGTAGTTGCTACATCTTCGTTGTTTACCCAATCCTTTATCATTGGTCAGTTAAATGCGTTCTGAGAAAAGCACCACCTGATGAATTTAATAAAGATAACGTTTTATATTGACTTTTGACGTAAAACACACGTTGGCAAGTTGTTCTTGCACATTTTTATCCCATTTTAGATGGTTTTCAAACAGCATTTCCTTATTACACCATTTAGGATTGGGATGGGTTGCAAACCCTTTTAAACCTAAATTATGTACGCTAATTAAGGTTTATAGTTTTGAAGCTTCTTTGTACCTAGTTCTCTTATTGATATTTTATAAGTGCGTGATTATAGTATAGTTACGATTTTAATCTCTTTTTTGGTCTTCATTTTGTAGAATTCTAAATTCAACAGATAAGCCGCAATCTTGCTTTAATTTAAATAAATGTTTTACCGCAATTCAAAATGTACCAGCGAACTGACGATAATTAAATATTACTGTTTAGGCCGGATTTACAATTTATTGAGGTATTGATAAATATTTGTATTTCCTACGTAACTTCCGCTTTGTTTATGTGTGCGTTAAGCTTATTTTTCAAATTAATACACAGAGGTTATGCTGTGAACGCTTCGTGTACGCGTCGCGAGTTTGGTATTGAGTTTGGCTTCATTACCTACATAGAGTCAATATTTTAATTCGATACGAGAAACTGCCTCTTATGTTACTGGTCTGCGTTCATTGGAAATAAATATCACGAGAATGTACTTGAGGGCCCGCCAGCTAAGCTCAGTGAAGACGGTATGCGGTTCTTTAATATATGTTATTGCGAAATATTATGAGCGCCAACAAGTCTTACTTACAACAAATATACTCAGATAGGTCAAAAAATACAAAACGTAGCAGTAACGAAATCAGAAAATTACTAAAATAAACAATGCATTAAATTTATTAAGCAAACGTTGCATATGATAGCCAATACAACAGGTCCTAAAAGCATTATTTAAGCAAAAGGTGCACCCCTTAATAAAATTTTATACTAGTACTTAACCACACTACAAAGAGCAATGAAAGGCTATACACAAGTATAAACTATAAGCAGTCTTGCTCTAATTTACTCTACACTGACCCTTGAATGCTGGTAGGGCGAATATCATTAACCCAATTTAGAATCTTCTGAGTCCTGAAGGGAACCAACCAGATGTGTCGCGGTTGGAAGTTGCGATTACCAGATCACTGGGGAATCTTCCAATTTTGATTCGCGAGTTGAAGTTGATGACGCCCATATTTAGTTTTGATTGTTTGAGTGTAAAACTGTCCTGTTGTACGCTATTGGTTACGGATAATTTGAGGTATTCATAGCTATCCTCTGTGTATATTGAAGACTATTTCCATCATTTTTCTGTACTACCGCATACTAGCGCGTTCAGCAATCACAAAATGGCCATAAGTTGTTTGATAATTGCTAAAACATTTATCTGAATATGTTAAATAAGCTAATTTTGGATTAATACTACTTTTAGGAGTTGCTTAAAAATAATATTTAAAAGCCCTTTTAAAAGGTTTGAAAAATAAAGCCTTCCTTCTTCTTATGTTTTCAGAACTAATTAACTTTCTTGAAACAACTACAACTACACTGGGGTGCATTTTCGGATGTAGGTAAATTAGGATAAACGTTCTCATTTTGTGTGTAAAATACTCTATAGAAGTTTGTTGGTTAAGTAGAAGGTTGAGATCAGCTGTTCTAAACAAGTCTAGTGCATTTGCAGTTACAAATTGTAAAAATCTGTCCACTTCAATAAAATTTTCACGAAAAATTACGCTATTAAAATTCGTAACACACAAAGTGATATCAACCTGGATTGAAAACTCTAAATATAACTGATATATTTCATAGTATAACCAATTTTGTGTTACTTTGCTACATCGATTACACCAATTTTTAAGTGGAAAATTTACTATCGATGCGACATTTACTTACTTTTTGGTGAACTACTTGTGGATTGTACCGACATAAATCGGGCAGTAATTTTAAATTCTTCTTTGCAGAAAGAAAATTTACAGTAAACGCTCAATATTACAGCCATATTCTTGCACCAACTGCAATATTTATTAGTTGAAAAGTATGAAAACTACGAAAGAATTGCTGCCGCAACCGAAAATTATTTATAGTCTTGCATACAGGAGAACCAAATTATATCTGACTCTAAAAAAGGATGGCGTAGTTAATCAGATTTTTTGTCTACATCGTAATATATATACAAAATTACAAAAACAAATAGTTGCTAATAAACATCTGATTTTAAAAAATACAATAACCAATAACTAATAGTCTCAAAAGATAGCTTATATCCGCATGGAATATCATATTGACTAGCATACCAATCGGATAAAGCGTTGTATTATTACAAACGAAATGATTTGTTAAATAACTTGAAAGTAGAGCGAAGTTAAGTTCAACAGTTTTATTTTGAGCCCAATCTGTGGTTAGGCCATGTCCACATATAGCAAGTTGCAATGTTAGAATATGTCTGTGCAACCAAATATACATACTAAAAAATAAAAACTGGAAATACTCGGTACGAAATAGTTTATTTATTTCGGCATTGTTACAAATCAGCTTCTAGTGAACGAAGTGTTTTTCATAACCAATGTGGGCATCTGGTACAGTGCGAAGGAAAGAATGGGATGGAATCGACACAAGCGAGCCATCTTGGTGCACAGGCAGAAGCTCGGATCTTACTGATGGGACTTCCACAACTTTATATGATGGCACTTCGAGTCTGCGTTCGGCGACGAGTGGAATTTCCTTTTGAACAGTGAAGTGGCTAGAGCGAACTTCAGGGATTTCTGGGACGCTGACGAGCTTGTAAGTTGGCACCTCAATTTTACGTTCAGCGACGACTGGAATTTCTCGCTGCACACTTGCGAATTGACTGGACCTAACAACGGGAACCTCTTGAATTTGCTCGACTGGTACCTGGATTCTGCGTTCAGCTACAACTGGAATCTCCCGCTCCAGAGCGAGGTGGCTAGATCTGACCGTAGGAACTTCAGGAACCTGAACGACTCTGTACGCTGGAACTTCAATCTTAGGCTGGGCAACTGCTCGAACCTCAGGAATGTCCACAACTTTGTAGGCTGGGAGTTCAATTTTGCGTTCTGCTACAACTGGCACTTCTTGCTGAAGACTTGTAAACTGGCTGGATCTCAGAGTAGAGATTTGAGGAACAGTCTGAACGGCGGGGACCTCCAAAACCCTATACGATGGAAGTTCGACTTTTGGTTGAGCAATCAAAGTCGGGGTAGCTAATTCTGCAGAACGAAGAATGTGTTCGGATCTGAGATGCGGCTCAATTACAGCAACGTGTTTCCTGGAAATGTCTTCAATTTTGTAGTTAATGTCATAATTACCAAGAGAATCTTGGCTGACCGACACCACACTATCCGTGGGCTTTGCCAGGGATGTGGCAATGAGCACTACAAATACTACCTGTAATTATACAAATAGAGGTACAAATTAGCCTGAAAAACATTTCAATTATAATTAATTGTAACATTCAGTACCTACCAAAGAGAACATGTTGATTGCTGGTTTGTGCTGATGACAAACGACAGTGAGAAACGAATGACTATTTGGTAGCACTGCGGCTTTTTATACTAAAATCTAGCTCATAGCTGGAGGAACAACCTATGGTCCACCATTAAAATCAGATTATATGAAACAGATAGTTTTTAATTGCCTTTTAGTGATAATGACAAGTTTCAAGTTCCTTTAAGAATAGTAGATTCTGGAGCTAAAATTAGATTTCGTATTCACCTGTCATGAAAGATAACTGCACTAAATGTTATTTAAGCTGTTATGATTTAGTATAATATCCAAAGTCGAATATTTTTGAATTAATGCCACCGAATAATTTAATTTTGGGGGTGTCAATACCTTTTAAATATTTTAATTAGGCGTTTAGCTAAGTAACTAAATGTTAACAACATTAAACAATTACCTTTAGTATAATTTAAATAATGAAACTCTGTATACTTAATTACGCATGTATATCAGTAGTTTTGAATAGAAGTTAGCCACGATATCTTTTATTAAAGTTGAAGTTAGAATTTTTAAATTGATTAATCGTTTGTAGATCGGTTTTGTCAATGTCACAGCAATTACATGGCCCTTGTTACCCCTAAATATTAAAATTATAAAGTAAGTTATCCAATACGTAGCTGTTAGGTAACTGTTTGTTAATTTATATAAATCAAGGAATCAATATACTCCTTACTTTTTGAGACTGGAACCCAATGTACCCTTATCATTGCAACATAGATACTCAATATTTACCTAAAAACATACTGATCAGAATTGGTGCCATTGAAACTTTCGTACTCATTTAACAAAATCGTGTCTTGTGCAATGGATAACTCTGCATATGCACCTCTATGGAATACTCCACACACTAAAATACGTAATATCGGCTTTCTCTATGCTTGTTAACATTACTTAAATTTTATGGTTTAAGTCACATTACTGGTCTTTAAACTTACAACTGTTAGTAACTCTAATCAATATGTCCTTTACATGAATATTGGGTATACCAATGTGGTTCCGGTTAACGTACTATTGCTACCATAAGAAACTAGAACAAGTTCTAAATCCAGAAGCCATGCATTTTTATTATTTTCGTTGAGAAATAGTTATTTAAGGTGTGTGTTACAGTCTCGGCCAAAATGCGAAAACAATTGCTGACACTGACAATTCTAATTAGTAAATGTCATCAAAAGTCATTACTCAGAATTGAATAATGAAATAGTAAATTGCGAATTAGGTAAAAAAAAATGCCCCGTTTTTTTGGCCGCTACTGTATATTACAAATAGTCAAGGAGAGAAAAGTGCCCACAACTCAATTAATACCTAAAAAACATAAATTTTGTATTGACAGTCGCGAAAAGTCATAGTGACAACTTGGGAAGTACCGAGAGATCAAATAAATTTATAATTCGAGTCGCCTGTAATTCGTGTTCTACGAATAACAGTACTGAAGTGTATTGTCAGTCTATGTCCAATTCAAGGTTAGTAGAATAGGTTTTATTTGATATTTGACACAAATTAACGCAAAATTTAACCTGCAAGTCTCGAATTTGACATAGCTTGACAGTGTTACCAACAATACGGTAGGGCGTGACTTGGTTTTTATCTCACTAGTGGGTTATGGCGTTTACCTCACTAGTGGGTTAGAGGCTACTTTAGAGATCTAAAATCGGTCTAATAATAGCCTTATAACTAGAAGGTGTTGGATAGATGACTTTAACCAAGGCGGTTTATATTGTTCCAGGCCATGACAGGCTCTGATGCCAAATTTTCAGGTAAGCGTTTCCATGACACACTAAGTTTTAAAAAAATCAAATATATTTCACGTTAATAAACTATTTTGACTAGATAGTTCACATAAATTGCAAAAATGCCTTTGAAGTGTTGCGTACTAAGCTGCAAATCAAATTAACTACGCTTCATTAGTTGCTCCATACAGTGGCACAAAAATGGCAACAAGTTTTGAATTGAGAGGACTGACGGGTTGGAAAGAGCACTTTTAAAAAGCCAAATAAAGGGAGATAACATGAAGAGACTTGTTCCGACTGCAATACCACTAGCTTCCAGGCATGGTATTTTGAACAAATTACTTTTTTCGAGTCAGAATTACGAGCGATTGACTTGTAATGGAGTATTAGGTACCTACTCATTAGGAATTGTTTTTAAATCAAATATTAGGAAAAATTACACATTACGATGTAAATAGCAACGATTTTAAAGATTTTTAACTTGCATGTATCAGAATGACGGGAACGGTGCACTGACATATTATTTATTTGGGAACCAAAACTAATAATATTTTTTTAACGGTTGGCGAAGCCATGTTGCCAGATTGTGGTAGGCCATTCTAAAGATCAATTCATCTGCCCAGTGTCATTACCTGGAATAATGAAGACCGCTTTGCTTTAACTGTCATATGAATAATTCAAACCTCACATGTCATATGAATTTTTTTTATCAAAAAACAACAATACAAGAGAATTAGAAAACTGGATACTAAATTTTTAATTTAAAAAATAAAAAAGAAATAATCCTAGCGTTTGAAACTAAACTCATTTCAGTCATTATTCACGGTGACGTTTTGAAATAATTTCAAATTTATTTACCAGTTGAGATATTAGATTTACACAGCTAATAGTAGTTTGTATACCAAGACACTGTTTTATTTGAAATCGAAGAATCGTGAAATGACAACATTTTAACCAACTTTTGTAGGTTATGTTCGGTCGATTGACGTTTATCTGTCGTCTCACCACCTACAAAAAAGTCGTAAAACAATGGATTACTTCACTGCCGATTTCTCGTATTTTAATGACGATTTCGGCGTACTTCACTGCCGATTTAAAATAAAAAGTTTTGTGTTAGTTTTTTAGAAATAATTTTATGTTAGGACCCCTTGTATACAAAGATCCCGTTTTTCGATCTTAAACATGAGGATCTCGGTTATCTTAAAAGATGCGCAGTAAATTAAGTTAGTGAAAGTTGCATATTCCAATGCTGAGTAATGTTCAAAAACAGAATTGGACCTAACAGTATTAGTTTTTAAGTCCAAAGCCGCATCAAGGATTGCTATGACACTATTGAGAAATTTTCTCTGCAAAAATAATTTCCAAATTATGAATAAAACGTAACTGAATTGCGAATTGAAGCTTTCATTTGTTTTGTGATTTATCAATTACTGTCTACTTACTATGAAGAAAATGCTTCTTTCTCACATCTCGATTATTTATTAAGATAAGTGTAGCAAACCTTTTATTACTGAAAAGAAAAAAATAATCTTATCTCAACAGTATCATAATCATCTTTGAGGTGCATTTAAAAGTCGGGAATATTATGAAAACAAATGCAAATCTAAAATCGGGTTTTAATTCTTCTTTGAAAAGTGTCCTAATAATGTCAAGATAGTTTTTTGGGTATAACTAGAAAAATAATACATCTGTCCAATTTCGTTCTTGAACATTATTCAGCATTGAAATATGCAATTTTGTATGATCTAATCTACTTCATATATCCTAGGATAACCGATACCCATGCTTAGGGTCAAGAAACAGGCACCTGGTACACTTACATCAGACACTAGTTGCAAAATACTAGGTACCTTTAATTTAAGAGCATTTTAGCAGTAAAGAAATTATACAGGTTTGATATAATTGGTACTCCTTTATCCCTAATTATTACTTAGCAAAGTGTAATATTCGTTTAGGTTGGGAGATCAACTATAGTTTTTTTGTATTTGTGCATCCATATATATAATAGACTTGTCCGTCAGTCCGTCCGTCCGGGACGCTGTTTCAGCAGCCAAACCGTAAGAGATAGAGAAAAAAGTTATGAAAGTTATATGTTTGGAATGGTCATGTCAGGTCAGGAACCGAATTTCAGTCTCTAACACTAATTATTATCGTAATTATCCTAATCCGAACTTTTTAGGTTGGATTCTAGGCAAATTTTATCAAGGCGAATGCGACTGGTAGTTTGCTACCAACAATGACGTCATATACGTACGTGTGGTGAATACGCGTTCTATTTGCAAAACGGTTTTTTTTGTTTTATTAAATGAGACATTTGTCTCACTGGACTGCTAGTTTAGAGAATATTTTAGGTAATACTGTACCGTTATTGCGTTAATTAAACAACAACATGAAAAATAATTCATAACAGCTGGCCGTTAAGGACCACGTGATCTTTAAAAGACAAAGTCATTCATAATGGAAAGCAGCCGTTAAAGATTACAACGGCTGCCTGTCGTTAAAGATCACGTGATTTTTAAATTATGTTCTATAACTTATTTTTAAAATGCATCCATTTGTCTTACGAAAAATCTTGAGCAACACATTGCCGATACGCAAATAACGGACGCGGTTGAATTTTGTAATCCAAGGCGATAGCCGAGGTATATAAGTCAGTCCGTTATTTGCTATATATCGGCCTAATGACGGTAACAACTATTACAATGACTTCTTTAGCACTGCATTTTGAAAACCAACGTTTGATTGAAGCAAACCCACATTTTGAAGCTGACGTATATGTGTATACAGAATTATCGAATCAATGCGTTACAACCGTAAATATAAACATGACGGACACAATATTTCATATGAAACGACATGACGTCCACAATTAAATTTAAAAAGCGTAATTGGCGTTAGGATTTATTTTGCGCATAATTTTTGGTCATGTAACGCTCCTTTATTTAAACGCAGCTTTATTGGCCGCTCGCCTATTGTGCTGATATTTGGTTATCTGCATTACCGGCAACTTCATTACGTATTTTATTGTCATTCGTTGTTTGATCCGCGTATTTCTAATTGCTTATCTGGTCGTATAGGCAGCTTTTGATTCGATTTTTAAGATCTGTAATGTCCGTTTTCGTACGTGGCCTCGAATTGACAAGGGAAATTTTATAGTCGTTCTCCAGAAAAGCCTGAATTCAGGGTAAGCTGGCTACTTCATTTTTGGCGGTATCGTTATACATTTTAGCTAATTGCTTCCGTCATTTTTAGTTTTTCTTTACGCGGGAGTTTTGAGGTTCCACCAATTCCACCTACTTTGGGCAGGCGTGAATTTCCTTCTGCTTTTTGGAGCATTTTGGGCCACATCCCCTGGTGATCCGCTGGTGACCTTAGCCAGCATCCTTGACATGCGGCAGCATAGCTCTAAGAACCGGTTTGGAGGCTATTTAATTCAATCCCTGCACAAGCCCGATCTCTCAGATAAGTAGCTCACATTCTAATGGACACTGGAGTAATGATATTCGTACTACAATCACTAGGTGTATTAATATAAAGAAACAAGTCCAGTTCAGATCCATAATACTGCCATTTCCATGGTCAAACTTGTAAAAACAACTAGACTAGAGTATAATTTGTATAAAAAATATTGTGTAAAAAAATAAATGAGTTGAAAATTCTAAGCCTAGCATTGTCAGAAATTTTTTCCATGTTGCTGACGAGATATAAGGTTGATTTTTCAGATATTCCTATTCAAGTTTTTACTTTCTATCCGAATTTTAAATCAAAATTTTGAAATTACTAAGAAACGCACAGACGAACAAACAAGTTGTTTTATTTGTCAGCCATTTTGTCTATATTCCTTACGCAATGGAAAGTTGTTTTTTAGTGATAATAAATTTACTCATTTGTTTCACAACATACATATTATCAAGAATTTAGCATTCTCCATTAATTAAAAAAAATGCTTTTCAAGACCATTGAAATGTGTTAGCGATGATTTCTTTAGAAAGGAAAATCTGAAGTGTTGTAATGTAAATAAACATCAAGTCAATCCCTTAGAGTAACGTCAAGAACATTACGGAAATACACTCATTGCCTTACTTTTCAGTCTGGTAACTGCTTATTTATTAATTACTGTATCATGACATTGCAAAATATTATTTCATTCGTTAACAGATATGTCAAAACTAATAGAAGTATTAGTCGATAAAATGCGTTAATTGATGTCTGCTACAAATCTAATTCGGCTACTTAATTGGAAAGCACTAAAAAATAATATTTTACTTTCGCTTAATAAAAATGCCTCTCAGCTGCAACTTTAAGGTCGTTCTAGTTTCGAGTTGTATAAGTCAGGTGGTTCCTAAAGATAATTTCATGTTTAGTTTTGAAAATTTCCGTGTCATAACTTTCAAAGCTCATTTTTGTCGTTTTGAGTTTCTTTTATGCGTTAGATTTAATTTAATGCCCATTTCTTTTGTTAACAATCTATATATGCCTAAAAGTTTAATTAAACTGCGTTGTATTGCCTAAGCTATGTAAAATAGGAAGCAATTGCATATTTTATTTTACGGCTTTATTTGTTTTATAATTCACCAATTTTCGTTTCCAATTTACTTTGAATTTTATTATCTATCACTAATATTATTCCAAATATTTATTTACCGAAAATCAGACTTCATGTCATTATTTAGGCAAAAAAGTTTATGGAAGAGATAATAGCATCAGCAGAATTCTTGTCCCATAAAAATTAAACCGCTTCAACTTAACCAAATGGGTCATAGATGATAAATATGTTTTAAATATACTTGTTAAAATTAAGTTTTTTTTGTATTTTATTACATTATTGAACAGGAAATACGAGATAATTCAGTATGATAGAGGAAGAATAAGAAACTGTAATAAAGGCGTTTTTCTATAATTTCAAAATATTTCACTTTAATCTAGAAATGCAAACTGCAAATGCAGAATAATAACTAAATCATCCGTCTTGCTCCAGTAGCAACTATTCAGGAAACAAATAGCTATAAAAGAAAGCAAAATTTATAAGCAAAGATTGTTAACAGCAATCTGACATGTAGCAAATCTCTCAGTTGTCAGACGAAATTAGTTTTGAAAAACCAAAACAAAACGATAATCATCTGTCGGGCCACATAACCTATTTAAAAACAATAACCAGAACGAATAAGCGGCACTTTCATTCAACGAAAGTAAAACAGTCTTTTTTTACACCGCTTTTTGTATACCGTACTCAATCAAGCAGTCGAATGAGATTTGTTGTGAACATTGATTAACATTTTTATTGCTTAGATTTTAATTAATATTGACAGTTATGATTCCGACCTAAGTTATATTTCGCAGAGCAATATAATTAATAAGTGAGTAATTAGCGGAGTGAAAGGTGAAGTTGAGTAGTTATTATATTTTATGTGTATCACCGACAGTTGGAATTATTTCAACAAATTTATTATCCATATATAATCTATGGTAGTATACATTCTACAACTTGTTCAACAATTTCTTTGATTTGATCATAAAAACTGATACTCTTTCATTAAAATTACTTCGTCTTTTGCGTTTGCTTACAACGCAAAAACTATAAGTTCACAGCAATTTAAAGAACCATTCTTTATATCATTCTCTTTGAATTGTGTAGATGCTTACTGTCTTATATCTTACAAATATCACTCATAAATACTTGTGTATATGTACCATGCTTTTCTTAATTTTTTTGCTTAGTTTTGGTAGAAATGCAAAATTGTCTCGTCTTTGGGTAATCTCTGCGAGTCAATCGGTAAGAAGTTTTAAATACTATTAGCTTTTGATTCGTTTTTTTTAAACCATTGTGCAAAAACTCCCTGATATGCAAATCTGTACGAATAATACAAAACATTTGTTAATAAGACACCTTATTGTACAGCTTTTCAGACACCCATTTGTTCTTGTCTTAAAAAATGTCTTTATTTCTTTTCAATAATAGTAAGTGCAATCTGTACGATTATAAAGACGAATATAAGTTTTAAGCGGTATTAACTGTTTAATAAAAGCTTCTTACGTTATGAAATTGATCTTAACGTTGTCACTTTCAAGATTATGGTCGCTTGTTTTAGTTTACCACAAATGGTCAATTGTGATGCGGCATTAATATTATAACTTATTTGCATTACTGAAGAACAATGGGAAGTGAAAATAACAGAAATGTAAAGTTCGTATTGTAAACAACCTTTTGACTTTGCCTACTCCCTTAATTTTCAAAATAAAATGCTCATGTTTACCATATGTATTGTAATAGTAGCCTCTCTTAAAAACATAATAATAGTAGGGTTTTAAATAAAATGTAAAATTTATAATTATGGCAAGGATTACTACACTTTAGGAATTGTATAGTTTCGACAAGAACTGCCTGTCAAATTACCAAAAATAAATGATTTATTGCTCTTTCCGTATTTTACCTATTTGCAATAAATTAGGGCTTAGCTCCGGTGACCATGAAACAATTCGTAACTCAGGGGGTCGGTTCATAAAATAAGTAGAAAACTTTGTATGAAAAATAATTCCTTGCATGACAATTACTCTCAATTATTAGGACAAATGCACCATTTCCAACTGACAGATAAATAACCTCTAAATTTAGTGCAATCCACAAATGATCCGTCAAAAATAGCGTAAAATTGAATATTCAAACACCAAAATGGCAACAATTCATCAGGTAAATACGATTAGTTCTGTGACGTAGCAATGGATTACTTCGTTTTGTTTCAGGATGACGTCAAAACCCACGATCAGATGTTCTTTTGTTCTATTTCCTGCAAAAACTGCAAATTCCGCGTCAACTCGCACTTTTTAGGGACACCAGCTAAATTACTCGAAACGCAATCAAGCTGGGATTCTGGAAACACGTTGAACTTCTCAAAAAAGGTCTATTCTTGGCGAACCCCAGTTTCTACGAGGCTGCTGCTCCTAGTTTTAATGGAAACCTGCCTTTAGAAAAGGTATTCCGCTGTTGGTTGGCACACTGAAAGGACGCCACGGCAAATACTCGCTTGGAAATGGCTTGCTAGTTCTCATTCCTCTACCCAGTAATAGCTTTAGGCTTCCTCTCAATGTAGCATAAAAAATATCTGCCTTACGATGTCTGGAACTGCCTCAAAATTGTCACGGAAGTTGGCTCGTATTCAACGCCGCACCAGGTGGAAATTTGCTGGCCTAATTGCACTATATCTTTGGAACTCCTGCACTTTTGAAAACTACACCCACAGATGACCAGCAACACTGGTAAAAGCTCCAACACACATTTGACTCAACAAAATGACTTCGTATCATTAATTTCTGTACAAAAAGTGGAGCTTAACTTGCACCCAACTTTCAGCTTGTTTTATTAATTATGACAGTTGGCTGTCTCGTAACTAAGCAACTAAATTTACAATTGTTTAAAATAAATTAGATTTGATTATATGTTTGAACTTATGGACTACAGTTTTGATGTCATGTCTTTCCATATTCACTAAATTGTCCTTTTCTTGGGATAAATATCACCACACTTTGCTTTTAATTTTCACTTTGGTTTATAATGCACTGATACACTTGAGTTCTTTTAGCATCCCACTAATTGTCTTTCGATCGGTTACCTTACATTTTTCCATTGCTCTATTGCAATTATTGCTTTGCTAGCACTTTTCTCGTTTACACTTCAGTTAACCTCCCGTTTGATGGCTTATAAACTTTTAATACATAACGCTCATACAATTTATGTACTTAACAAATCATTCTGTATCATTTTATTCACATTATGTTTGACGTTACTAAGCTAAAATCCGTCACTTGCAAATTAAATTGCATAGGCCCTTCCGCACATTTATCATACCTGAAACTCTGAACGTAACCTTTCTAAAACCTGCCTTATCTCATACTAACTTTTATCCCTCAAATTATTAGTTACTGCTGCTCACATCAAGTGCACTTATTAATGTAAAATACTGATTATCCTGCAATAAATAAAATATTAAATTCTGTCCTCATGTTGACCTTATTCATTTAAGTAATTAGGCAATCAGAATTGCTGTGGGCAGTAAACCATTACAGTATGTATTATATATTTGCGTCTTGCGTTTTCACGATTTAAATGTTTTATGGTGTTAGAATAATCAATTTATTATTTCGCATATTATATTTTTCAACTACGTCGAATACGTTCAGCAACACCAAGTAAAATAAATGTAGGAAGTTATGATAAACAAGGTTTAATTGATTAAGCACATTTTTTAAATTTTTCCTCTCTGCTTACCTTGCATAAAAACCTGTAAAGGGCTTTACTCAGAATTTTCCCCCCAAATGGACGTTGTGACATAATACAAAAACAATTGGTAATGCAAATTACATCAATTAATAAATAACGAAAACATTACCGACTACGGGATTAGAATTGCATTGCCCTCAAACGAGCCTGCGAATGCGATTTTACCGTTTCACAGTAAATCACTCATCGCTTGTTGCCACGCTCGACCCATCGTCTATGTACGACGCGGCTGCATTAAACATAACGCACTTATTCGTTGCCCCTTTATATCTCTTTAACAAAATTTTTGTTGTATTTGTTGGGTTCCATTTTTACCAAGGTTAAAGCCTGAGATATTGTTATGGGCCAAAAGTCACTTTTCGTATTAATTTAACGATTTGCCTTATCCCTGCCTAATTCAAGGCGCTTTGCACATTTCGCTCTAACTATTTACCCTATAATAGCCTAGTTTTAGTTACCCATTTCCTCGAGTAAAGTCACTGCAGATTAGGCCTCACGTTGTACGCGTGCTATGTTGGTTGCAGATGCGATTTTTCTGCAAATTTGGAATTTTCTGGGCCTAGCTGTCAAATTATCATTGGCCATTTTGAGTTGTCAGAAGATGGATGTGGTGAAAGGCATCTTTGATTGATCGATGCACGAATATTTGTAATTCGGTTTTGTCACGCTCATCCTAGCATGAAAATGTATATCTTGGTGTGAAATTGGTCTGGGAGACGTCCCCCGACGTTTTTGTTGTGATACATTTCAAGCACGGATTTTTGTCCGGAATTCATCTGACAAACACATGTAACTACTTGGGCGATTTGGAGCATAACATCTCACGCTCCCTTTTGGTACGGGCGGTGAACGCACTCAGCTCTCTTTTGGTACGGGCGGTGAACGCACTCAGCTCCCCTTTGGTACGGGCAGTGAAAGCACTCAATTCCCCTTTGGTACGGGTGGTGAACGCACTCAGATTAGGAAGCAGTCCTTTGGTATGAACTAACGCATCTCTGTTGGTGAGCGGCGAGTTTGTTCATGTGGCGCAGGAGCTTTTCGAGGCGTTTGGTTGATGGATTTGGCCCCTCTTGGAGAGCACTCTCTCCAGGCAGTTGCTGCAGTCGGCTGGCTGTGAGTTTGGGAGATTTCCAGTCCCTAAAACAGGCTAGCAGATTTACTGGCCCGAGATCTCTGCGTTACCTGCGATGAAGCCCGTTGGAACACCTGGCTTCCTCAACATCGTGCAGTAGGCCTCCGATTTAGCACGTTCGTCACCTGGTGCAGCCAAGGTCTGTCTTTGCATTTTCCTTAAGCGTTCTTGTGCAGTTTTGAGCTCGACCAACTTAACCTGTGTTATAGGCATGATTTTAATGTGTGTTTAATTATTCATTGTAGCGCTTTGTGCTACGGCCAGATTTTGATAAGCTAATTTACTTACTTTAATGTTGTGATAACTCACTTGCAGTTTAAAGTAAACCTATTTTGTTGTATAACATCTTAATATTTACAACTTGACATTTCGAGCCTCCATTAGAGGCTGTGTCTAATGTAGGTGCGTAGGGACGATAAGGTTTCCCTTATGTAAATTTTGTAATAGCAATTCTTGCATACGCCCATTTGAACGATTTTAGACTCGATCTCAGTGGAGAGATCCGTCAGTCGGTTGAATTTGGCTTAGTGCGGCCCCACTTTGCAAGAAATTAGCGAAATCAGTCCGATCGTTGTTTAAGCAATTACGCCCCTTTAGGGCGAGATTTAATTAGCGTGTTTCGGGTAATTTTGCGCCCCTATCAACCAAGATCTTGGGTAATAATGGGTTTTGTGTACATTTGATTACTAGTACAGTTATGTATTTTTGCAACTGAGGGTTTAGCGTTGATTTCAACTTGACAAGCAAAACAAAACCTTAACTACCGCTTAAATTTGAGACGCGTTTGGTCATACATGCGAATTGCTACGATCTACGACTTTATTTATTTAATCTGGTGAGTTTAATCTGTGATAAATTTTTCGATATTATTATATGAAATCTGGTTTGTGATATTTGTTGTTGTGATATACTACCGAGCACTGTTAATATTTTATGAATGTTAATATTCTATTAAATTATATATACTCGTTACTTATGCCTGCGAATTTGATTTGTGTGCCCTTGTCGCTACCTCTAATTTTCAGGATCGCTTAGTAGCACCTTCCGTAGTGTCTGGTTTGATGATTAGCAAAGTGCTGGGTTACTGCTACTTGGCGCCCATAAATTACTCACCGTTTCAGCTTACGCTTTAAGTCTTCTGTTCGACCCACGACCAGCTCCGGCTGAGAATCCGGTAGCCTTTGCTACTCCTTATTTTATAGTCAGAGTTTGGTAACAAGGAGTTAATTGGCGCCCATTCGTGGAGCGTGATTTTGTTTGAATTCGCTTGGCTTGGACTTGTGTTATATATTTTTTTTCCCTTGCTGTGCTCGGAATATTTAGATATATAGTTAGAATTAGTCTTGGTGGTATGGTATCTATATTGCATGATAGTTATATAGGTTTTTTTTGCATGATCTCCCAAGTGCAGGTAGTTTAGGAACGTGGCATCCAATATTGTCGTTAGATTTGTGGTGCGACGATTTATTGGAGATTTTTTTAGTATTTTAAGAAAAATTCTTGGTAGTTTTAGTCACTTTATTCGAGTGTGTATACAAATAGGCAACACACTAGTTTTGAGTATTAAATTAGTCATTTAGTTTCTTTGTTGAATACCCGAAAATGGACGTTGATCGCTTACTTGTCGATGAACTTGATTACGAATTATTGGTTCGGGGCATTTCTTGCCAAGGTAACGTCATGGAGAAACGCAAATTACTTAGGGCCCGATTTAGGATGGAGCGTGATGGTAATGTCAGTTTTCCTGAAGTCCACATTGATTACAGACAGGAATTGGAAGCATGCAGGGCTAAATTAGCTACCCTTGATGCAGAAGTCCGCATTTGCAGTTCCACCACAAAAGATAATAACTTCAAGAGATTACATACTCGTCTTCTACATGTTTATGGCCGCTTAGAGAGAATTGTTTCCACCGAGTTCTCTGCCCACCTGAAAAATGAAGCCGTGAATATTTGCCTTCAATTATTAGACGATCTTGAAAGTAGGACTGAGAATCGACAAGAGCTCGATTTAATTTCACTTGATGAACCGGATGCTGCTACTGATTTACCTCAAGCTCCCGATACTTACCGAGATTATCAGGAACAACCATCTCCACCAGATGTTGAACCTAGACGTAGCTCCAACGTCAACTTCAACCTCAATGCTTCACAGCAAAGAAGATCTTCACTTTTTCATAGCACTAGTATGGCTACATCGAGTCATGCACCCTCTGAACATAATTTCATTCCCGTCAACAAATGGAAGATGCAATATAATGGTGAAAGTGGCGTAACAAGCTTTCTGGAACGTATTGAAGAACTCCGAGTTGCTAGAGGAGTACCTAAGCAACATCTGTTTACTGCAGCCGTAGAACTTTTTACTGGTAACGCCTTAATCTGGTACAGATTTATGCGTGACACCATCAACAGTTGGGATGATCTCACCAAAGCTCTCCGAGAAACTTTCTTGCCGTGTGATTATGAAGCGACTTTATGGGACGAGATTAGAAACCGCACTCAAGGTGTGGATGAGCCGGTATCCGTTTACATTGCGGTTATGGAGAATCTTTTCCGACGCCTTCCTTCAGTGCCTTTGGAAACCACACGTCTCACTATGATAAAAAGGAATTTACAACCTTACATTCAATCACAATTGGCCTTACAATTTGTGCCCACAATTTCAGAACTCACCCGAGTATGCAAGATGATCGAAGACACTCGCTTACGAGCTTCACGCTTTCGAAACCCTCCAACAAATGTGAAGAATCTGCTTGAACCAGACTTAGCGTATCGTCGGTCACACTCGAACTTCAATATAGCTTCTGTAGAAGAATCTTCTATTGTTCCTGCCCTTTCAGCTTGTAACAGCCAACCTGTTGTGGATGCCGTCAATCCCATTGTTTGTTGGAATTGTAACCAACCCAATCATCGATCAATTAATTGCCCTCAGCCTAAAAAGATGCACTGTTATAAATGTGGCAAACCGAACTATACCTCCAGAACCTGTCCTTCATGTTCGGGAAACGCCAATCAGCGTTGTTAAGAGGCCGATTAGCACGCTGTAAGCATATTAAGGCCAACAAACGTGTTGTCGAATCTGAAAATTCTGTCTTTAAGCATCAAGCTGTACTCGACTTCATACTTAGTCATGCCGGTAAAGATGAACGACCCTACCTGAAGGTTTCGATTTTTGGAAATTATATTTTAGGCCTTTTAGACTCTGGAGCCTCTCGAACTCTCTTAGGTAGACAAGGCTGGGAGATGCTACAGAATTACTGCCGCCTCGATACTCAGCACATTTCTTCTTGTGTAGTGGCTAATGGTGACGAATGTATCAGTATAGGTACTACCACGATACCTATAACTCTTCGAAACAAAGTCTGTGTCATGGACGTTTTGGTGGTTCCTTCACTACCTCATTCGCTCATTCTAGGCATAGATTTTTGGCGTAAGATGAACATCATCCCTAACCTTCGTCAGGATGAATGGAATTTTGCCATGGACAATCCCAACGTTTTCGTCAATGCTATACAATCTGCCGAACACCTTTCTAGTGCACAGAGCCTTCAGCTACAAGAATTTATCGATAATACCTTTAGAGTCATGGGTGACAAGATCGGATGTACTCACTTAGTCCAACATGAGATTAGAACGCAATCTCCACCTATAAAACAGCGTTATTACCCCATTTCGCCGGCCCTCCAACAACATGTCGATAGGGAATTAGATAGGATGCTGAAAGATGGCATTGTGGAACGCTCTACCTCTGCGTGGTCGTCTCCGATTCTTATGGTCAAAAAGCGTGATAACACCTATAGGTTTTGTGTGGATTTTCGTAAGCTAAATAAAGTTAGTCAGCCAGATGCGTACCCTCTTCCGTATATTAGCAGTACCCTCGACAAACTTCGGGATGCACGTTATCTTACGACCTTGGATATCAAGTCCGCCTATTGGCAGATACCTGTTGCAGAGTCTTCTCGTGAATATACCGCCTTTACGGTGCCTAATCGAGGCTTGTATCAATTTCGTCGTCTACCTTTCGGTCTTCATACCGCCCCGGCCACTTGGCAACGATTGATAGATCGTGTGATAGGGGCTGACCTAGAACCTTTTGTTTTCACCTACCTCGATGACGTCATTATATGTACACAAACCTTCGAACAACATTTAGACGTTTTACGAGAGGTTGTCAAACGCTTGTCTGATGCCGGTTTAACCTTAAGCAAGGAAAAGTGCCATTTTTGCAAACCGGAACTTCGATACTTAGGCTATGTAGTCAATTCCAAAGGTCTGTTAGTCGACCCAGATAAAGTTCGGGCCATCCTCGAAATACCCACACCAACTTGTGTTTCTGAAATCCGCCGCATAGTGGGTATGGCCTCATGGTATAGGCGCTTCGTACCTAATTTCTCTACGTTGTTGGCTCCGCTGACTTCGTTGCTTAAAAAGAACGTCAAATTTCATTGGACTGCAGATTGTGAAGAGGCTTTTCATTCAATTAAGGAACACTTAATTTCTGCACCTATACTTGCGTGTCCTAATTTCGACTTGCCTTTCTCTATTCAGACTGACGCCTCCGCTTATGGTCTTGGCGCCGTTCTCACACAAAATCAAGAAGATGGTGAGAAGGTTATCTGCTATATTAGTCGCTCTTTAACCAAGAACGAGAGAAATTTCAGCACCACCGAACGTGAGTGCCTGGCAGTTATTTTTGCTATAGAAAAACTTCGGCCATACATCGAGGGAACGAAGTTCACTGTGATCACTGATCATTATAGTTTAAAATGGTTGAACAACATTAAAGATCCTACTGGCCGAATTGCTCGATGGGCAGTACGCCTACAACAATATGATTTTGACATCATCCACCGTAAAGGGAAAGATCATGTAGTACCTGATACGCTGTCTCGTGCTGTGCCAGTGGTAGATGCCATTGAAGGACAACCCATGTTAGACGCAGATGTCAAGGACCGTTGGTACCTACGTATGCTAGCCAACGTACGGAATAATCCCCGTCGTTTTCCCTTGTGGCGTGTTGAAGGGAACAAGCTATACAAGCACACCACCGTTGCTTACTCCGACCTACGAGAAGACAGAGATGAATGGAAACTGGTGGTTCCTAAAGAGAAACGTACTGACCTGATATGCCAGAATCATGACCTTCCAACAGCTGGACATACTGGTGTATCCAAAACTTTAAATCGTATAGCTAAACTTTATTATTGGCCCAAGATGCGTGCTGACGTGGCCCGCTATATACGCCGTTGTAACACCTGCGGGAGAACCAAGCCTGAACAGCGACCTCCTGTCGGCTTTATGGGTGGACATTCAATTATAAATAAACCGTGGGAAGTAATTTGTACTGACATTGTTGGTCCTTTGCCTCGGTCGAAGAAAGGTTATTCTTATATCCTCGTCGTTGCCGACTGTTTCAGCAAATTTCCTCTATTCTTTCCTTTGCGCTCAGCTACGGCTCCTAATATAGTCAAACACCTTGAAGAAGATGTGTTCCTCGTGTACGGGGCGCCTCGCCGCATCATCTGTGATAATGGTGTCCAATTTCGCAGCCGTGAGTTTACTGCTCTCATGAACACCTACAACTGCAAAATGTCATTTACAGCCTATTATCACCCTCAGGCGAATCCAACCGAACGCATTAACCGCGTCCTGAAGACTATGCTAACGGCATATGTTCGAGATAATCACCGTGAATGGGACAAGTATTTACCTCATGTGGCGTGCGCTATTAGAACCTCCAAACACGAAGTAACTGGACAAACTCCTTATTTCATCAACTTTGGTCGGGAGATTGTTCTTAAGAGACCTGGAGCAGCTGACGACGAGAATGCCAATGCCGAGCCTGAGTTGCGATTCGATCGCGCCAACGATAACAATCGCTCTGAAGCTGTCCAACGCTTATATGCTGATGTACGTCGTCGTCTGGATAAAGCATATGAGAAATCGAAAACATATTATGACCTTAGACGCCGTCCTGTTGAATATCAGGTGAACCAATCTGTTTGGCGCAAAAACTATGTTCTTTCTGATGCTGCGAAACATTTTTCAGCGAAGCTTGCACCTAAGTATGTTGGTCCTTTCATTATCCATCGTCGTTTATCCAGATGGGTTTATGAACTTAAGACCCCTGAAGATAACCTGCTGCGAGGGACTTGGCATGCTAAAGATCTTAAACCCCATTATGACGACAATCGCGATCAAGTACCTAACGAGGGTTAGTTTGCTGTTATTTCGCGCTTATTTGTTTTACCACTAGTTTTTAAGTGATATTTTGATTCCAGGTTGTTTTCTCATGTTGTTCCCTTTGGGTTTGTAGTGTGAGAAATATCGTGGGAGTTTTAGTCCATTTGGGAGGATGGTTGGGGACTTGAACGGTCGGTTACTTTCCCGTCTATTCCTTACTTGTAAGGTAGGCTGAGACATTCCATCTTGTCATACAGGGGTGAGACATTTTTGCCGTCTCGCTTCCGGTGATCCGCCATCTGGTCACTGTAGATGGTGTTTCAGTGTGCAATCGGTCCTGGGCTGTACACTTTTCCCAGACTAGTAGGGTGTAGGGCTGCTTTGTTTTGTCGTCATAGGGCATAGTTGCTTATGATCGCGGAGTGTCCTACGGGGTCCCGCGCCTGGTGTCTATGATCTGTGACGATCTCAAACCTTTTTCGGCTTTTTCCCATTTAGAAATTTTCTGTTAGTTCATTTGATTCCACCCTACGTTGACAGACTGACGTGACAACGGACGAATCCCTTCTCATCCTTCTTCTGTGTTGTCCACTATCTCCTTTCCTAGAGCTTTCTAATTCCCATTCCCTTTTTCATTACTTTCGTCTTTAGTTTTCTTCTTCGTGTTAGGTAGTCCCCTTGGTGGACGTTGTGCTGAATTGGGCCTGGATCGGTTCATCCACCGGCGCGCCTTTTAGATCTAGCAGCGACGGATGTTCCGATGTCCTTTTCTGGGTGGCGTTCACTGTGAGGTCTGCTTATCCCTTCCTTCTATTTTTCGCTTTCAATCTTTTAATCCCGTCGTAATCCCCTTTTTTTTTTTTCTCTCCTTTTCGTCTTCTAGTGTTGGAGTATTTAGGCCACGTATCCGTTTCTAAATTATCTGGTGTTGCCTTGGGTGTGTTTGGTTTTTGCAGTATTCTCTTTGGGGCTATTTGAGGTATCGATTATGTATCTGTAAGGTTTTGAAGTGTTGTTGATGTGCATGCTTAGGTTCTACGTCGGTAAATTTGAGGAATTTACCTATTTTTAAGTAGGGGGAGACTTGTTATGGGCCAAAAGTCACTTTTCGTATTAATTTAACGATTTGCCTTATCCCTGCCTAATTCAAGGCACTTTGCACATTTCGCTCTAACTATTTACCCTATAATAGCCTAGTTTGAGTTACCCATTTCCTCGAGTAAAGTCACTGCAGATTAGGCCTCACGTTGTACGCGTGCTATGTTGGTTGCAGATGCGATTTTTCTGCAAATTTGGAATTTTCTGGGCCTAGCTGTCAAATTATCATTAGCCATTTTTGAGTTGTCAGAAGATGGATGTGGTGAAAGGCATCTTTGGTTGATCGATGCACGAATATTTGTAATTCGGTTTTGTCACGCTCATCCTAGCATGAAAATGTATATCTTGGTGTGAAATTGGTCTGGGAGACGTCCCCCGACGTTTTTGTTGTGATACATTTCAAGCACGGATTTTTGTCCGGAATTCATCTGACAAACACATGTAACTACTTGGGCGATTTGGAGCATAACATCTCACGCTCCCTTTTGGTACGGGCGGTGAACGCACTCAGCTCCCTTTTGGTACGGGCGGTGAACGCACTCAGCTCCCTTTTGGTACGGGCGGTGAACGCACTCAGCTCCCTTTTGGTACGGGCGGTGAACGCACTCAGCTCCCCTTTGGTACGGGCAGTGAAAGCACTCAATTCCCCTTTGGTACGGGTGGTGAACGCACTCAGATTAGGAAGCAGTCCTTTGGTATGAACTAACGCATCTCTGTTGGTGAGCGGCGAGTTTGTTCATGTGGCGCAGGAGCTTTTCGAGGCGTTTGGTTGATGGATTTGGCCCCTCTTGGAGAGCACTCTCTCCAGGCAGTTGCTGCAGTCGGCTGGCTGTGAGTTTGGGAGATTTCCAGTCCCTAAAACAGGCTAGCAGATTTACTGGCCCGAGATCTCTGCGTTACCTGCGATGAAGCCCGTTGGAACACCTGGCTTCCTCAACATCGTGCAGTAGGCCTCCGATTTAGCACGTTCGTCACCTGGTGCAGCCAAGGTCTGTCTTTGCATTTTCCTTAAGCGTTCTTGTGCAGTTTTGAGCTCGACCAACTTAACCTGTGTTATAGGCATGATTTTAATGTGTGTTTAATTATTCATTGTAGCGCTTTGTGCTACGGCCAGATTTTGATAAGCTAATTTACTTACTTTAATGTTGTGATAACTCACTTGCAGTTTAAAGTAAACCTATTTTGTTGTATAACATCTTAATATTTACAACTTGACATTTCGAGCCTCCATTAGAGGCTGTGTCTAATGTAGATGCATAGGGACGATAAGGTTTCCCTTATGTAAATTTTGTAATAGCAATTCTTGCATACGCCCATTTGAACGATTTTAGACTCGATCTCAGTGGAGAGATCCGTCAGTCGGTTGAATTTGGCTTAGTGCGGCCCCATTTTGCAAGAAATTAGCGAAATCAGTCCGATCGTTGTTTAAGCAATTACGCCCCTTTAGGGCGAGATTTAATTAGCGTGTTTCGGGTAATTTTGCGCCCCTATCAACCAAGATCTTGGGTAATAATGGGTTTTGTGTACATTTGATTACTAGTACAGTTATGTATTTTTGCAACTGAGGGTTTAGCGTTGATTTCAACTTGACAAGCAAAACAAAACCTTAACTACCGCTTAAATTTGAGACGCGTTTGGTCATACATGCGAATTGCTACGATCTACGACTTTATTTATTTAATCTGGTGAGTTTAATCTGTGATAAATTCTTCGATATTATTATATGAAATCTGGTTTGTGATATTTGTTGTTGTGATATACTACCGAGCACTGTTAATATTTTATGAATGTTAATATTCTATTAAATTATATATACTCGTTACTTATGCCTGCGAATTTGATTTGTGTGTCCTTGTCGCTACCTCTAATTTTCAGGATCGCTTAGTAGCACCTTCCGTAGTGTCTGGTTTGATGATTAGCAAAGTGCTGGGTTATGCTACTTGGCGCCCATAAATTACTCACCGTTTCAGCTTACGCTTTAAGTCTTCTGTTCGACCCACGACCAGCTCCGGCTGAGAATCCGGTAGCCTTTGCTACTCCTTATTTTATAGTCAGAGTTTTGTAACAATGTTTCAAAGTTTATCATGAAAATGCTATCTAAAACTTTACTTTTTGGTTTGAGTATTCTTTTAGGATTTTAGCATTTATTTAATTTTGTTTTTTTGATCAAAAATAAATGTATACAGAAGTTAGAGACATAGAATTAATTTTTGTTTAAGTTTTTTTCCAAAGATGTTTTCGTACAAGCAATGTATACATACATTAGATATTTAGAATATATTTTTATTTAGTTTTTTGCCAAAGATTTTTTGATACCAGAAGTTTATACGTTAAAACTTTCATAAATATACGGTTAATAAAGATCTACATATACTGAATATGACTTTTATTTACGACTCATATATGAGCCGGGTGGTCTATTTAAAAAATGGTATATAATGGACCAGACTCATATATGGGTCGGGTTAAATTAACATTCAAATATCTATAATTCTAACATTACAACTCATAATCACTTCAATAAACATCAAAATAAAGTCATTTTACAAGAAATGATAATCTGGTCTATGAGGTCGAAACACAAAATGACCCTCGGTAGCGAACGTGTTAAATATTTTATTTGTTCCCCACTTGTAAACATTAATTTATCAAGTCACTGTATTCACCTTGAAAATGTTTCTTAACTGGCTAGCCAGTAAATTTTTTACTGGCTAGCCAGTTATATTTTACAAGCGTGCTCATAGATAAATGATAGCGTGCAAAGCCAGAGTTGTCTTCCTTAGTATGTGTCATATTGATTAATTTAGTTGCTTGTCAGTTTGACATTTTGAATAAATGGTAAATTTCGAGTTATTTACAAGTGAGAAACAAATAAAATATTCAACAATACACACCAGGTAACCATTTTTACTGGCTCAAGGATATGACAGGCTCGCCTAACGGCTCGCCAGTCATCCCAATCCTATCGCCAGTAAAAACTGTTTTACCTGGCTTGTAATGTTAAACACTATTTCTGTTACGCGTAGAAAAATTGTTACTACCTGTTTTATAGGTTAATTTTAGTAAGCAACGCTGATGCTGAAAGTTTTGTTTAATGCTGTACGGGATCAATTAATTACTGACAACTTACCTATTCACAACTTAATAGGAGTTGGAATGATGGTGCGAGTGTATTGTAATGGTTGGAGTCAATCATTCTTTCGCAACTATGTTAAAGGCGGTTGTTCCAGATGTAGTCATTGTAAAGTGTGTCTGCCAATCATTACACCTTTGTGCTGAGTATGCATGCAAAGAAATTCCGCAATGTCTGGATTTTTTTATTAGAGAAATATGCAACTATTTTCTCATAGCCCAAAGAGAACAAGTGAATACAGAAATTTGTCATTATGACAAAAGCTCACAATAATGTCAAATTCGAGGTTAGCAGATTAGGTTTTGCGTAAGTTTGTGTCAAAACTGACCCAAAACCTAACGTGATATCCTCGATTTTGACATAATTGTTGTGTCAGTCATAATGAAAACTCCCTAGGAAAATTGTTGTCTTATTTTGTCTCTAGGGAGTAAATGTTTTACTTCTGTCACAATTTTGATGCTATAGAAACCGACTTCTACTCCCGGTAGTGGAAAAATACTGTTTTATCTACTAGCAACATGATATTGTACATTTTCGTCATAGAAACAAAATATGAAAAGCTACTCATAACTCCCAAGGGACTTGTCAAATTATTTCTCCCTCAAACTCATGGTAACAATGCAACTACAATTAACGTCCTAAAAACCATACAATGAGGCAATCCTTGATGTTGCTTATATTCTAATTTTAAATGTCATTATGAAATTTTGAAATTTCATACTATTCTTACTAATATTATTGTATGCACCACGGGAGATATTCATGTTCTTTACCTTCGGTACACATGCCAACCTCAGGAAAAAAACATATTCATATCTCCCTTAATGCATAAATATCTATTAAGCCAGTGGGATGAACTGTTCGCTTTTTTTAAGAAAGCCAGCAGAGATGACAAATATTTCACAGCACAAAAAATAATGGACATTATGGTATGCGCTGCTTATCAAGTGTATTTAGTATTTTTAAGATCAATGTTACAGGTGATATGCAAAACAAATCTCTTGATCCTGGGAGAAAATGTATCTCCTTTTATACCGTTTCAAATTTGATGTTGCTTCTAAAGGGTATGTTAAAAAAAATTTTTGTTCCTTCCAGCTCATTTCGAAAAAATTACAGACTCTCACTTAGTGCAATTTGATTTTGAGAATTATCGTCTGCATACGGATTCCATTTATTTTGGTTATGAATTTGATGTATCGATAAAAAATTTAAAATATGAGGAAATTAAATTTATACGAGAAAGATGCAAGCAGTTTACTGCGGCATTCTGCAAAGAACTCCAAAAAAGACTACCAAGCAATATTTCAATATTAGAAAATATTCATATTTTCTCTCCAGCAATTGCAACTTCTCAGCAAAAACCAAATATTGTTAATATAGTTAAGTTATTCGATCGTTTTTCTGGGGACCCGTGCCAACAAGAGTGGAAAAATATTCCTAACAAAGTTAGGCGCGAAACAAATGATCTGGTTGAATTTTGGTGTGATGTATACAGGGTGTTATGGAAATGAGTTCAAATATTTTAACCAGTGATAGAGCTCACTAAAATGAACAACTTTTCTATTTACCCTTTTTCATTTAATCGCATATTTTCTCAATCATTTATCTCCCTTTAACTTGGTAAGCAAATCTAAGTTAAAGGTGAACGGCACAAGTATATTAAAACTGCAAAGTTCTTGCACAAAAGGAAAACACGCGGTCAATAACTTACCTACCTCAACTGATAAAGTACACTAGTGACCAGATGTGAACTAATGGTTTTATCAGTACCTATGTAGTTTTTGTTAGTTTTCATGTCAAAGAACTGTTTTTTGTGTTTTGTGCCATTAAATTGAAATATTATTCCATAGGCGGGTATACATTTTTAGAGTAAAATTGTTTTGAATTTTAACTCAGTTTTGAGACTGATTTCGAAAAAATGATAAATCAAGAAGTTGTTCAGTTTAGCAAGTTCTATTACGGGTTAAAATATTTGTACTCATTTCCATAACACCCTGTATAATGATGATAACAGTGCTGGTAAACCAATATTTAAAAATATAGGGGCTCTGGCTTTGTCACTGCTCTCACTTTCTATATCAAATGCCACCGTAAAAAGAGCGTTTTCGATTTATGACGTGATAAAGAGTCACTTGAGAAACTCAATTTTCCTTGAAATTAAGCAAAGCATTATGATGACTACATATTTCTTAAAAATTGATGACCTAACGTATGTAACATTTAAAACCTACTGATGTTATGATAAAAAAATTCAGCGTTCATATGTATAGTCTGTTCATCTGACATCTGCGCTGTCAGATTGACATTCTGTTGGTGGTAAAAAAATTCCTGTTGCTCTTAAATTTATTAACTTGGCTACACTGCACTTGTGATTTTAAATTTTTTTCAAAATGTTTGTTTCACACAAATGTCATATTTCATGTAGGATTACATGATAAAACTTAAACGACTAAAATGGAGGGTAAACGTACCAAGGCTTTGTTAACTGCTCGCGAAAAACAAGCTGTTATAAATTACTGCAATGAACAAAAAGGTTTCTTTCCATATTTAACTAAAACTGAAATTGGAAGAAGAGCTGCCAAAATCTTTTTGCTAATATGTGGTTTTGTCAATAAAAGGTGTTTATATTTAATTTAAGGTATGTTAGATTAGTGAATCTCAGGTTAGTACTATTATTGATAATGATGAAAAGGGTTAGCCAACAACGAGTTCGAATAAAGGTGGTGCTAAAACGCAAAATCAAATCGATGATTTTTATATGGATTTCTTAAAAACTGAAATTCCAAACAAAATTCACTCCTTTCATGAAAAAAATCAGCATTTTACAATAAAAGATTTATACAACTACGCTGTGAATCACTTATAATATACTGAATGTAGGACAACTTTATATAAAATTATCAAATCCATGGGATTTCGCTGGGACAATAAATAGTTATTTGTTTCATTAGTACAAAAAATGCATGATTTCGGGACAAGTAAGACAGATCGCCGGACGACGCGCAGCGGAGTCCGGCGAGTCTTACGCGTCCCGAAAACGCATTTTTTGTGCGAATGAAACATACTATTTTTTCTCCAACTACTCATAAATTCGGTAATATGACTTATTATTTAGAATCAAACATTGTAGGTTATATTGTAGAACTGTCATGGCGCAAATAAACAATCACTATACCGGGAAATTAAACAACAACGACGGCGATTGCCGAATATTCACAAAGCGTTTGTGTTTTATTTAAAATTTACCATGTAAAACCCTATCTTGCGTCCATTTTTGTACTAGTGCAAATATGAATCGAAAAGTGTACAGTTGCCAAGGTAATTGGTGAACATCCCGAAATGACTTACTTTTTATACAAAATTATTCGACAATATAGCGTCTTATTCGTGTGGTTGGAGAAAAAAAATATTGTGTGAAAGCTCACATGTTCAAGTGGCGTCAGTGAAATTTTTACGGAAATATATTGAGTATATGCAGGCACATGAAGAAATTGTATTTGTTTTCATTGATGAAACCTGGATATACCAAAACGGTTCCCAGATTCGAACTTGGACACATGATGATGACGAAAAATCTCATCCAAAACGCATTAAAAGTGAAGGTAGATGATTTACCGTGTTGCATGCAGGATGCAAATACGGTTTTTTAGAAGGTTGTAGCTTGCTTTTGGATACAAAAATAGAACATCGTGATTACCATCATACAATGAATGGTGAAGTATTTAAAAAATGGGTTCAAGAGCAACTTATTCCACGTACTTTTCCAAATTAAATATAAACCAGAAATCATTGTAAAGTCCCAGCTAGCATTACAGATCAATTACAAAAAAAATGTATTGTGATAATGGACAACGCCTCATATCATACAGTAAAACTAGAGAAACCTCCAAATTTTAATTCTTCAAAGCAGTCTTACAAAGACTGGTTGATAAAACATAAAGTGCAGTTTGATGACAATATGCTTAAAAAACCATTATGGGACATAATTAAGCCTTTAATTAATGATACTAAAACGACTTATGTTATTGATGAGTTATTAAAAATACACGGATATGAAGTCGTAAGACCTCCTGCTTATCACTGTCAATATAATGCCATAGAACTGGTATGGGGATTTGCTAAGAATTATTACAATAAGAATATCTTAAAAACAGAAACTGTATCAGATCTATGCGATGTATGCGAACCAAAAGTGTGTGAAAGGAAGGTTTATCCAAATTCACAGGTGAAATGTAGAATAACAGTTTTGTTCACTGTGAAAAATAAATTTTGCAGGATTGGAAAAAATAAATGGGAGATTTGCCTGTTCAGAGTGTTCCACCTCTTGTTATTTCCTTAACAGAAGAATCAGATAATTCAGATTTGCCAATATCTGATTCTGAATAAAAGAATTTTTGTTATATTGTTTGTTTACCAATGTATTTATATTAGAATATTACATTCTATTTGAAATAGATAAGTTTCAAAATTTACGTTAATTACATCAATCTGATTTTTATCAATAAGTAATTTTACTTTAAGTGTATATTTCTGATAATTAAAAAGAAACCATTTCATAATGCAATTATTGTAAGCCTCACAGATATCTTATCTAACCTCAATGAGTTTTCCTTGATACTAGTAACTAATTTAGCTGTACAGTCTGAAGGCAAGTTTTTCTCTTCAGGTACACCCCATTTGATTTAAGATGTTACTATAAAATTAAGTCTGAAATAACTCAGTCTAACGAATTTCAAAGTAAAAAATGCTTTACCTCATTATCAACAGTCAAATGGTTTAGCAGAAAGAACTATACAAACGATAAAGAAAATAATTAAAAAATCTGTTGAAAATGAAGCAATGTATTGCTATCTCTGTTAACATTTAGAAACACCCCTGTATTAAATAGTACATACCCTCCAGCTCAAATTCTCATGTCCCGACATTTAAGAGATCATTTATATTTTGGAGATAAACAATTAACACCTAAATTAATCAACAAAAATATATTTGGCAATCTTCTAATCAACGAACAATATAAGAGCTAAAAATTTTACAATAAAAAATGTGTGAAATTTCGTGAAGAATTTTATAAAAACGACATCGTTTGGTTTCAAGACAAGCCCAAAAGCCAAATAATAGATAAGGTTAGGAATAGGACATACAAAATTGTAAGAGAAGGCGGAACATGCATTATACCAGCGTATATAAATCGAACAAGTAGAGACACTCACTGTCGGTTCCTCTGATGTCAAAATACCGATTTGGATGACCCTGAACGGCTCCTGGAGGGGGGGGGGTACTTTCCGATGGTACTAACAGATGGCGCCACTACTTTATCACATATGATTGGTAGCAGAGCTAGTAACTGGCTCTGATTGGTAGAATTTTGTGCTGCCATCTGGTACCCCCCGAGTTACTGTCCCAGGCACTCTAGACAGGTTTCAACATTTGGCATAAGTGTCTCTACTTGTTTGATGTATGTACGCTGATTATACGCAATAAATACTACATTAAAACATGCAAAGATACAAAAATGCATTTTCCGGAATCTAAATTTTTAGCAAGCAATGTATTAGAAAATAAGAGGGAAAGTGAAAGTGCAACGACAGCCAGTGCAACAAATACAAGTAATAGTGCTGAAAACAGTAAAATAGTTCAACTTACAACATCAGATGTAGATAACAGTGTAAACAATAACACAACCACTCGGTTAACAACAGCAAGCAAGCGTAATATCAAAATTCCACAAAAATTCCAAGATTTTGAATTGTACTAATCAAATATTTGTATTTTCTGCTTCATTGTTAATAAGGGAGATGTTAGGTTAAAATTATACATGTTTGTATGATAGGTTGCATAACTTATAATCAGTAAGATACCTGTAACACAGTTGTAAATAAACAGTTCCCAAACAGACTCGCTTGGTATAACAAATATGAATTTAAATAATGCTTCTAGGTACATATACAGATCTGCTGTCAGGTAAGAATCGCATCACTAAGATAATTAAATGTAGCAGCTTGCAGTAAGTCACGGAAAACAATTTCAAAACACACAATATATCAGTTATCACACCCCATCACAGAACACGACCGATACCGTACCGTTTAACTTAGGGGAGGTCGGGGGAATTCCGCGCACGGGGTAATTCTGCGCATCGTTATTTTTGCACCGCAGTTTTAGGTATGATTATTTTATTAGCCGTGTAAATTAAACCATCGTTAGACTGAGTTATTTCAGACTTAATTTTATAACATCTTCAATCATATGGGGTTTTACTTAAATTTTTGGGCCAACCGTTTTCAATGTATTTTTTATGAGTTTTAATTCGTCATCATTTTCAGTGGCAATCGATAACTGTTTAATTTTTTCATCTGAAATTTGGATGTTGTTTTGTACAACACATACCTGAATGTCAAAGTTTAAATTTTCTTCAAGTATTTTATTAGCAAATACATTTCTGATATAGAATGGAATGGGTGAAACGC
Source organism: Agriotes lineatus (assembly GCA_940337035.1). Taxonomy (NCBI): domain Eukaryota; kingdom Metazoa; phylum Arthropoda; class Insecta; order Coleoptera; family Elateridae; genus Agriotes; species Agriotes lineatus. Next base: position 106,999 of record CALNHX010002485.1, on the reverse strand, counting down.
AATGTGTAGAATGAAGGTGATAGTTGTAAAAAATTATATGTTTATGTTATGATTTTTATAGATGAACCTACACCAACTTTGGCGGCTGAAAATATTAGTAATATTCTTCAGGGCGATTTGGAGCCAGTTGCTTCCACTAGTGGTACACAGATAATTTATGGTGAGTTAACACGAAAATATTTACCTATAAAAGGTGTTCTATTTTGTGCAGAATGGCCATTATTGGCTAAAATATTTTTACTAGAGTCAAACAATGTTTCAATTTCATGGCATTCCGAAATGTTGATAAAATTGTTGTTCCAATACAGATGTCTTGACACGAGTACAATTTGGCTTAAAACAGAAATTCTGTGCACACATTATTGCACAATTTTTTAAAAGATATATGCCTTATGTAATATATGCCCTTCGTGTTTATACGAGATTAAGTGTATACTATGACCACATATTTTTACAGAAAACCTGCTCGATGAACAAGATGTGTTCACAGCTCCTTCAACCAGTGATGAATCAACAAATAGAAAACGTAAGAAAAAAATAGTCATTGTTATTAAAAAAGTTTTTAAAAAATGTTGACATGATTACGTAGCTATATATAAGAAGAAATTCAAATGGCCACTGTCAGGACTCGAACCCGAAACATCCAGTTTCGCGATGGTTGTATTTCCCTTTACTCCACAGGGTCCCGACATAAGACATTTGAAATCTCTCTTATATACAACAATTTCAGACGTTGAAAACCACTCCATGCCAGAGGTAATAACATTTTTGGACCCGGTGAGCTTGACTAGCTTCAATATGATGATGCGAATTGTGTTCACAATTCGTATCATTGTTATTTATAATAAAATTTTCTTCACATCCGAAACTTTCTTAATGTTGAATAAATCATGAGCACGTTTTTGGTCTTCTTTATTGTACAATACCATTCGATACAAGGCCAACGTGTCGGCAATTTTTCGTTGCCATTCTCAGGGCTAAAAGTATATTAGAATTAACATTCAACATTCTTACTCCTATCATGCAGGTGTTTATATATATTGAGATAGTATTGAGCCCGCTGCTCAACCCTGCTTGCAGCACAACAAATAAGTAAAGCAAGTCAGATAGCACAGAGTTGGGGTAGTTCATGCAACTGCAAGATTAAACGTAAATTTCAATCCATAATTACATTTGCAAAGAAATGCTGGTAGTAATGAGCTGAATTGAATAGAAAATGCAAAGGGCAGGGCTCGTTTTTCATAGATTGGTATCGATAATTCTAAATTAGCCAAAAATAAGAGGTTTGTGCAAAATTAAAGCCGAACCAAAATAAATAGAACTGTCACAGAAAGGTTTATAATAGGTGCGTGTTAATTGAAGCGTAGATGTCAGAATAATTAAATAGGACATGTTTATGAGCATTTTAAATAAAGGTAATAGAAGCAGAATTATGATAATACGTTGCAACGAGCATAAACCAAACAGAACAGGGTAATTATAATTATGGGACAGCAATATTCGAAAATTTGGAGAAAAGCGAACAGTTAAGAAAATTACAAGAAATGGACACAGCAGGATGTGAAACAAAATTGGTGATTAAACAAACAAGTCAGTGTAATTACGTGAGTGATAAGGACAATTTACATAAAGCAAAGTGTAGTGGCGCTATGAGACAATTTAAAACCGAATTGAAAGGACAATAATTTAGAAATAGTATTTTTGAAAACATTTTAGTTAAGAGAAATATTAGAGTAAGATGTTATTATATTGTGTTTGGTCAATTTCCGTTTTGTATAACTTAGATAGGCAATTGTTATTAACGACCAGAAAAGAGAGACAATTGAATAAAAATTATTAATGGCATGCAGTTTTTGCGCTTCTGAAATTTATATTTTACCTAGAAAATCACTAATTTTATCGATAAAAAGTACACCAGTGTGTTGAGTAATTGTTCGTGCACCTGTGAGAATGTGGGGAACATTTTCCCACATATGAAAATAATTTTTCATCGTGACCACATCCCGAGGACATCGGGGAAGCCAACGCAGTTCCCGAACATCAGCCAGAGCACATTTTGAATTGCTGAGCCCACGATTTTAGCAGCAGCATACCAGCACAGCGTATAGGAGGCCCCCATAACGCTAGCAGCACCGCAGGACCCCGTATCCGGCAGATATCACCAGGAGCTGCAGTCCGAATGAGCTGCCGCAGCTTTCATCAACAAGGTACCAAATTTTACTAAAAGTAACGGTGTTAGCAACCAGAAATTCGCATGACTACTATAGCAAACCTTCATGAACGAGACCCAGGCAGAGTTTAGCATCCATCAAATATTAAATATCCAGTAATTGCCATAATCAAGTTTGAGGTTATGTTTATCCCATAGCGACGCTCCAAAAAAACAATTTAATGTTGTAACAACGAAGTGGAGGGTTTTTTCCTGCAAACAAATGAGAATCAGTGACGCTAAGAGCGCCATAATTCAAAATTTACCTGATAAATCGCTCATAAAACACATTTTATTAGTTTAAATCACAAAAACGAAACACTAACCAAAATAAACCGATTTGTGCTATGAGTTTGACAGAAATAGCGTATGCACGCTCGAGTTAAATTTATATTCCAGTGACGTATCACACGAGTTTAATATTAACGTATCAGGGAACCCAGCTTTGAGATATGTGTCATCTTGCCTACCGAGCTAGCCTCTGTAAGATTGAATTGCAGATGGATGAAGTATAATATAGGGCACAATACTGTTTACTTTATAAATAATTAACGAACCCAGTAAGTGTTTTTAATCAGTCGAAATTTGACCTAAATAAAAGAATATTTGCAGGTAGTGGTAATTGCAATTTATTTTATCATCTTTATTATAATATTACAACACAGATCAAACCATTGCAATATATTGTTATGATATGTAAAAGGTAGTTTTAAAATATGGATGATAGAAATGTAAAATTTGGAAGGTTAATTATAATCAAATTCTAAAGGGTTTAATAAAGATTGTGTGTAAAGTTCGATAAGAATGATAAAATTAATTAAGACAATGAGTAAGGTAATTTGAAGTATAAATAGCAATTGAGTATTCACATTTTGATGGTTGCAGTTAATTTTAATAAGTTTCAAGCCAAGGTTACAATTGACAAATATATTAGTTATAATAATAAAAATTGATAGCATGTAATAATAGGATATTTAAAATTTATAAGAGGGCAAGACGGATTGTATCTAATAGAAATGAAAATTTTGTTTAGTCAATTGTAAAAACAAACTCGTAAAAAATGTACAAATAATCTTGAAATGTTTAATTTTGATCACTAAAAGTTAGAAACGATGCCTTATTTGTATAGTTATTTGGTAGTATACAAATTTAACGGTTATTAACAAATCTACGAGGTGCAGAAATGAAAATGAAATAATAATTTATTAAAACTAAACAATCAGTGAAGAGATTTTCTAATACAGTGAATTAAATAGAAAGAACCAGAGAACTACTGAATTGGAGGAAATTGAATCTATTGGTGAAGGTGACACATAATTAAATATTCATTGGTTATATTGGTCGTTGTATGGAAGTGAGGTCATTCATCTAGAAGGAGGTTAGTAGGAGTGCCAGCTGGAGTTGGACAGCTTCTGTGGGGGTTGCTGAGTGCAGAGGACTATCTGAGGAATAAACAAGATAAGATAAGATTCATTTATAAAACTGAAACTTACCAGGAGTCTATTGCCGTGAAGGTGACGTTTGATGAGGGGAGCGATACCGGATTCTGCGGACGTTTGGAGTTGGTTGACAGGAATAAACTGTAGGTCACTGATGCACATAGCGCGGCCCGCGGGCCGCATGCGGCCCACTGTTGAGATTTATGCGGCCCGCCAACGAATTTTAAAAATTGTTCGAAAAACTACAAAAGTATCTTTAAGTACCTACTACTTTCTTATTCAGGTTTACGACGTAAGACAGGTATTCTACTCGCCGGTCCAAGCATATTGTTACGAGACTAGAATCAACAAGATTACTCGAAGATTCGCGAAACACGCAAGGTTCTCGATGTTTGGTTACTCGTATAAATACGACGCATCGCCCGCTACCGGGGCAGTTAAGTTTTAACTACGGACACGCGAACGTTATACTGATTGAACTGTAATCTGTGACGAATAAATATTTCGTCGTTCGAACTTAGCATCTACCTACGTAACAATATAATATCAATTTTAATATGGATAAACCAGGCCCCAGTAACAAACGTAGTCGTAAGGTTGAAGATGAAAATCGACAGTTTCAAGGTATTTGGACCGAAAAATACTTTTTTATTTCATCGCATAACAAAATTGTCTGTTTAATATGCAAGAGTAGTGTTTCTGTTCCGAAGGAATAGAATGTAAAAAGGCACTATGAAACCCAGCATCCTACTTTTACCAAATTCTGGCGAAAATCGAACGCAAAAAATTTCCACTTTACAACGGGAACTAATAGGCCAGCAAGCTATGTTTACAAAACCAATTCAAGATGCTGAAACAGCTACTGACGTTAGCTTTGAAATATCTCGAATAATAGCGAAAACTTGTCGGCCTTTTAAATATGGTGAGTTTGTTAAGCAGTGTTTAGATATCGCCGCAAAAAAAAATGTATCCGGAATATGCAAAGAAGTTTGGGAAAATTCATTTAAATCGGATGACCGTTCAAAGAAGAATTACCGCATTAGCAGCTAATATACAAGAGCAATTAGCTACGAAATCGAAAAGTTTTGAGTATTTTTATATAGCACTCGACGAATCTACAGATATAAGTTCCACTGCTCAACTCTTAATATTTTCACGAGCTGTAACGCAAAATTTTGAAGTGAGTGAAGAACTGATTGGTATGAGTTCTTTGACAGGTCAAACGACGGCGAGTGACATGTTCAAAGCTCTTCTGGAAAAATGTTCTATAATGGATTTGGATTTAACGAAAATATCTGGAATTACGACTGACGGAGCACCTTCAATGGTTGGAAGTATATCTGGGGTAGCAACCTTGTTAGAAGAGTATTTACAAACTCAAACATAGATACCAAGAAATTTATGCGGTTTCATTGCATTATACATCAAGAGGCCCTCTGTTCAAAATTATTGGGATTTGAAAATGTGATGAAAGTTGTAGTGCCTACTGTAAACTTTACAAAAATTAGTTACCAGAATCTTTGAAATTGTATATTCTACACCGCTGTGTTGGTCTTATTTCTCCATATTTCATTTCATTTGGGATATACCTTGATTAACAGTTTTGCATGCTTGTTCATCGAGTTTTTTGTGTAGTTGCTCACCCCTTTCTTTACCATTTTTCCACAAAATTATTCTGATTTGCTTTTCTTTGCCTTTTAACTTGTGTATGGTACTTCTCTTGGCCTGTATAATGAAAACCTTGAAAAATGCTCTTTTCATATTCTGCATTGTTCTTGGTTTGATTTAATCCTTTTCCTACCCAAAATTTCATGTGCCTATGTGACTACGAGCTTGTTATGTGACTACAGTTACAGCAAAATTCAACTGTAAACGTTTAGTATTTAGTAAGTTTCTTCTGTCAGTGGCTTTTGCTTCGACAATAGAGAAATTTGATCGTTCATTTTAAGTTACGAATGAGTAGCAATATTGCCGCTGCAGCCATCATCTGAAACTGTCTGAAATAGCTAATTCAATTGTTTCCTTTTAAGGCTTTACAAACTCTGAAGTGATTGAGGATTCGAAGCGAGCTCATCCAAAGATGAAGAGAGTAGGTATTGTGAAACCTATTAGTGTGTTCAGTAGTTTACAAGGCCACTAAAATTGGTTGTAAAGAATACAAAAAAAAATAGTTTAGTTTTTAAATTAGCATAAGGATAATTGTTACTCTAAGAGGTCTCCAAGGATTATGTAATCCTTTTTCCATAAGACTGAAATAATAATTTTAAGTAACTTCGGCCAGTTTTATTGCTTATGTTTAAGTATTTGTACTGAATAATTATTACTTTAACTTGGTTATGTATAGTATTATGTTTTAAATAAATTGTTAAATGGATTTGCAGTTTTTAATATGTTAAATTTTTCCGTTGGAATTGATACAATAAATCCTTTTTAATATTTTTACTGCCTGTGCTGTGCATTGCTTTAAATTTTTCTACTATTGAATAGGTAAGCAGGCCATATATCCTAAAGTGGATAGGATGAAGCCGCTAAAGAAGAAGCAAACAATCAAGGTAAGCGTTATACAAGATAATTAAATTTAAAGTTAAACTTCTAATTTTTACTTTAAGATTGCATTTTGTTTTTAATAAAATGGAAAAACGAATCAGCATGTATTCTTTCTACGTGCTTACGCATATTAATCTTTTGCTTAGATTTGTAGGAACAAAAAGGGCATTTGAACTTCGCTTCTTTGCCACATTCCCACTTTTGATGATTATGTAAGGAGCTGCTCATCTTGTACAGGCGACCACAGTCTGGACATTCGAATCCAATCTCTTCGGAAATACATTTCTTGCCTTTGTTAGATGTGCGAGTGATTCTCAAACTATTATTTAAATTTTTCGAGTACTTTGTTTCCAGTCGGCTAATCAATGATACGCTAGCATTTTAACCTGGAGTTAAAAATATATATTAGAATTACGCGATCAATATGACATTAACTTTCACTTGTAGTAATAGTGAGATATTGCATAAATGGATATATTTAAATTCAAAATTATATATATTGAACTTGATATCGAATTATTGATTATTAGTCAAGAGTTGTCATAAAGTTGTTTTTTTATTAAATAGAAAGTTTTTTTAATAGATTTTGTGTTTTATTTACATATCTATTTTGAAAGATTTTACACAATTACCTAGCTATAACTTACACACATTCTAAATATTAAAGTATGGCGATTTTTCAGAAAACAGGTTCAAGACTGCAACGACGCTTTTAGAACTACAATTATTGAAAACAACAATTGAAAACCGCATACCTAAAGCTAAAAGAGGTTAGAATTACAATTAGGTGAGATCGTTTTTTGCAGATATCAAGGTTTCTGCATTGTTCAAACAATAATAATCCCGACTTATCAGACAAAATTTGGAAAATGCGTCCCGTTATGGATAGGATCAAAAGTTAATGTTTGCAATAATTTGTGTTACGATGACAGCATGATCAAATACTATGGCCGACATAGTTGCAAGTAATTTATTAGGGGAAAGCCAATACGCTTTGGCTATAAGATGTGGTGTTTGAACTCGACTTCTGGTTATTTGATTTCATTTGAGCTCTACCAAGGTAATAGTTACAAAAGTTGCACTTATCGTTGTTGACTAAAACTAACCTCGTTAATTACACAAATTAAAAATATCTAAGGAACTACTTACCGTAACTCAGCACTGCACCTATTTCGGGAAATAAAATTTACGAACGATAACCGCTTTTAAGAATACAGCACATATTTTATTCTTTCTCAAACTTAATTGCCGATCACCATTAAAGTTAATTCATGCTTCTTCAACTAAATACTGGCCTTCGCTTTTACGCACTGATGATCCGCTTGCCCGAGTTCACATTTAAACTCATTACAGACGACTAATGTTTATAAAAGCGACAATACGTTCAATCTTTTGACGGCAGTGACTGGATGATCGCCCCGCACGCACTTGCGTTGGCATTGGCTTGTTTCAATAATTCCATGGCATCACTGATTTTTGTAAAAATGCTAGTTTTATTTTTTTACCGGTTTCAGGATATTAAGCCTTTGTTTACATATACAAAAGTGGGCTGGTAACTAGGTCATAACTTATCTGTAGGGTAATGGAATATTACCCTACATGGCAACCATAACCATATAGCAACCGATAAACTATTAAACATATCACGGATGTTATGAATCATAACAGCCTCAGATGTTTTAAAATCCTCGCTCTACGAGCTCGGTTTTCAAAACATCTGCGGCAGTTATGATACTCATAACATTCATAGATATGTTAATAGCTATTAAAATGCTAGTTTTATTTTTTGGATTCTTTCGGTTATGGAAAATGAAAAATGGTTAGCAACAGTATGAATAGATGCAGTATTTTTTTCTCTACAAAAAATGTATTTACACTTTAGCTCTAAAATAATTAGGGGAGCCAATAATTGGACATTAAGAATTTAACACGAGATGAAAAAAAATTGACCGGAAGTCGACCTCGGAAAAGAAATCCGATTTCCGGTTTCTATATATTTTTGGAATCTACTCTTCAAGCTGAGTCGAATGATATATATCTCGTCCTCCTAAAATATATCTCCATTTTCTTGCTTCTCAGTTAATAATAACAAGTTAATAAAATCACGAGGTCTCAATCACCGACAATTCAAACAATTTCTCGCGGATATTGAAAGCGAATATGGTGATCTCCTGTTTTACAGTAAAGTAAGGTGGCTAAGTCGTGGGTTGACACTAGAGCGGTTTCTTAACTTGATTGAAGAAATCAAAATATTTCTGCCGGAAAAGAAAAAGGACGTCCCCGAACTCGACAATCCTGATTGGATGTGTGACTTAGCGTTTCTTGTAGACATCACAAATCACTTGAATGTCTTAAATTCGCGACTCCATGGCAAAGACCTATTGATTTCGCAGTTATACTCTCATGTTTTGTCCGTTCAATGCAAATTGAGTCTTTTCAGGACACAATTCAATTCAGCCAATTACGGCCATTTTCCTGGATGCAGTATATACGGACTTTGCAAAGGCGTTTGACAAGGTTAATCATGATGTCATGTTGTGTAAGCTATGGGACGTTGGCTTATCTGAAAATTTACTTTTTCTTTTTAAATCTTATTTAGAAAACAGATATCAATCGGTCAATTTAATGGGATGTAACTCAAATTGTTATTTAACTCCTTCTGGAGTGCCGCAGGGTAGTAATTTGGGACCTCTATTGTTTTTTATTTTTATTAATGACTTGTGTTCTTGCCTGAAGCACTCACGTGGATTATTATTTGCTGACGATCTTAAAATCTATACGGAAATAAAAATCAAACTGTTTCAACAGAATATTGATTCTATAGTACAATGGAGTACTTTAAATAAACTTTATTTTAACGTAGAAAAATGTAAATATGTTACGTATACCTTAAATAAAATCCCAGTCGCGACTCAATATACTATGAATGGCAATAATTTGCGTAAGGAGTTCCGAATTAAGGATTTGGGTGTAATTTTTGTCCGTACATTGAGTTGGGAGTTTCATATAGAGTATGCAGTGTCCTCCTCATTGAAAAGCCTTGGTTTCTTGATGAGGAATACTTTTCATTTTCAGTCTGTTGCTGCTATTAATCTGCTCTATAATGCTCTTGTCAGGACAAAACTTGAGTATGGATCCAGAGTTTGGAACTCTGGCGTGAAGACGTACCAAAATAAACTTGAAACTGTCCAAAATAAATATCTTAAATTTATTTACTATAAGAAACATGGTCGGTATCCTGATTATTTTTTATACTAAAATGTGAGACGAGAATTTCAAGTCATTAAACTTTGTTATAGTCGAGAAATTATGGACGTATTGTTTATATTTAAACTATTAAATAATCGCATCGACTGTCCCAACTTGCTACCCCTTGTCAGTCTTTATATTCCGGCTTACAGGACAAGGCCTCGTGACGTACTCTATGTACCATCCTACCGAACAAACCAGCACAAGTACTCTCCTATTGTCAGAATGCTCATCCTTTATCAAATAGACTTGTCTGTCCGGCCGTCCGTCCGTCCGGGACGCTGTTTCAGCAGCCAAACCGTAAGAGATAGAGAAAAAAGTTATTAAAGTTATATGTTTGGAATGGTCATGTCAGGTCAGGAACCGAATTTCAGTCACGTGACACTTCCGGTTTTCGAGAAATCACGTGAGCTGCGACCCTCTGCGCCTTAAAACGTCGATCGGTTAGGCAACCACTTTGACACCTTCCAGGTCTGGGTACAGTTTTTATTTAATACGCCTTCTATTTGAAAAACGGTCTTTTTTGTTTTTTTAAATGAGACATTTGTCTCACTGGGTTGCTAGTTTGTGCTAATAGGTTAATTGCAGATTCTGATGCTAATATATTTAATACACCTTTCATTAAATTTAAAACTGTTCTTAAAGATTACTATTACCAGCATTTTTTACATAATTAACAACTAAAGTGGAGGAATCACTTGGATATCTGGTTATCCTGACTATATAATTATATTACTATTTTTTATTTGTCTTTTATGTATACTATAATTTTCTTGTTATTTTGTTTTGTATTATATATGGGAACGCTAACAGTATTATTGGGCGCGTGCCCGTTCTGTCAGTTTATTATAAATAAATAAATAAAGTATACTTTGGCCTCAAAATGCCAGTTTGGCCTCTGAGGCCAAAGATGGAATGTTGGCATTCATCAGGCTCATTGACATTGATGGCGGCAAATTGAGTAAGCTGAAAGGTTTGTCTGCAAAATGTGGGATTTGCTAAAGTGTTTGCCTAACCTGTAGGATAAAATTTTAATGAAATAATTAGGAAATATTTAATTTTAGCTTTTTAGTTAAAATATTGATGGAAAGAGGCTGATTCAGGATTCCGTTACTTTGCGCTGATTCTATCCGTCAAGCACGTAAACAAGACTGTGTTTACGTTTTAAACCAATGTAGTCAATGGTACTTGAACGGAAGACAGTAAAACCAAACTAACCCCTGGAGCACAGCCTCATGCCCCATAAATATTATGGCTTGGAAGGGGTAGTGAATGAATCAAACATTAAATGCCGATTGGTTTTTATTATAAAAATAGACTGGTATTTATACAAAACTAAAATGCTTAACGAAGTAACAATATCAAAGTTCATATATACAGTTTACTGGAGCAGAGTGTTTAAATTACAAAACAGCAGAGTAGCAATTGTGCAGTTTTTAGTTCCTGCTAGAGCGAAGGTCGCCCGTTGAACTTACTACTGTAGGTCGGTATTGTGCATGGAGTGCAGATTTGCATTTTTCCTGGTCTTTAACTCGTCTGATTGCGTAATAACACTGGCTTTTAAATTATTAATAATGTTCCGTAAATTTGGACTGAAATATATATTTTTAATCTAATTTAAACATATTAAATTTAGTAATTATGAGGCAAAGACTGGTGATTGTAACATTAAATTTTTCTTGCTAATAAATGGGAATTGCATTTAAAAACGTGCAACTGGATTTCGTAAATTTTAGAAAATAAAATTTATGTGTGTTTAAATCAAGTTTAAACACTAACTAACCTTCATGTTATTGAAAAAAACGAATTATTAAATAATTTTGAACACGCGAGACCAATCATTGCATTATATAAAACCATGAAGCCAAATACTACCTAAAGCTAGAAACATAACTTCAGAAGTAACACCTAATTTTTATGACTTTGTAGTATTAAAAATATCGTTATCTTTAGTAAATTCAGTAAATCGAAAAATAACCAGAGGTGTTTTCGTTACGTGTTATAGGGCCATGATTAATTTATTTATAACTTTCTAGTATTAAAAATACTGTTAAGCTTAAAGCATTGAGTAAAACGAAAAATAGCCAGAGGTGCATTCGTTACATGTTAATGAGATTTTTTTTCCAGTTCGGGGCGGCTTTAAGATAAAATTTTAGCTTTTTAGCTAAAACGTTCATATTGGGCCTACTTTAATAATAAATGACGGTAACTAACATTCATTTTATTGTAAAAACAGTTTAAAAATCATTAAATAATTTTAAACACGCGAGGCCAATCCTTGCATTATATAAAGCTATGAAGCCGAATAGTACTTTCGCTGGAGACTTAGCTCCACAGATAAATTTCATATTAACCTCACACTACAAATTTTGAAAATAGCTGTTATAATTTGTATAATACACGTGCAATTTTAAATGAAAATCAGAAGAAATACTTTTACTAAGATTTAAACGCATTGTAGGTATAGTTTGGACTAGGTACTCTTAAACTTAAAATATACCTGAAAACGAAGCCAAAGCAAGCATTATTACAAGCTGTGAGGCCAGAATATGCTTTAGTTGACTAACTTGACCCACGTCAAGTCCGATTTGACCGGACATTACAAGTTTAAAAAAATATATGTTACATTGAAATGCAATTACAACATAGAGGGGATTACAAAAATTGGTTTCATTAGGTTTAAGTAAGTACTTCATAATGTTCGGGCTGGAGTACCCGTACACTAAAAAATCCCCAAGTACGGGAAGCCAAATATGGCGTTTGTTATGTCTACTGGTAACGCACCTTATCAGTTTTCGCGATTCGCGCGTGCTGACATTGACAAATTTGCAGTATTTGGTTGCGTTATTCTCGTTAACCAGTGTGCTTGTAAGTGAAAAAAATGAGTATTATAACTGCTAAGTAGTCAATGTTATTATTAGGTCGCGATGAATGGTGTGTTTGGGCGCTCATCTTTGTAAACTTGAACTCTTAAAGGAGTTTTCAAACATGTGTGTTGCATTATTTAATAAACCATTCATCAACGGAAATTGGCTTCTAAGTTCTTTCCTACTCCATTGCGCCAAACACGTAACATGCATTACGACTTTATAAAATTGTATATTATGTGGCATTTACTTCATTACCCATCCCCTGTTTAGGGCCCAACAAAATGTTATGGAGCTCGAGGGGACAGATGATAGTGAAACTCGCAAAATTAAGCGGCAAAAAACTGTATGTAGGTAAAATACGACAGTTTTTCATGCCTTCTTGTAATTTATAGATAAACTTCAATGCTGGACTTCTAATACTGATTACATCGACGAAACGGATGCTAGCGAATCAGACAGTATTAAATCGAATCCATTACTGAATGCTGAAAAAGCGCTTAATAAATATTACCTTCGCAAAACATGCGTTCAAGAAGAAAGAGGTAAATTTATAAACTATATTTTTATGAACACGACAGTACAACATTTTTAAATTGTGTGACCCCAAAGATGAATATAAATGTGGAAGAAAAAGAAGGAAACATGCCGGAAGATCCTGATACTCCATTAATTCACACCAAAAATAACAATGGTGGTAACGTATTTTATATTTTAAATTCTTCTTCTTCTTCAGCCTTGGTCCGTCCACTGCTGGACGTAGGCCTCCCCTAGATTTCTCCAAGTTATTTTGTCTTGTGCAATTTGATGCCATCCTTTTCCTGCAAATGCCTTTATGTCGTCAGGCCATCTTTTCTGTGGCCTTCCAACGCTTCTTTTATATGCTCTAGGTCTCCATTGCATTATTCGATTTGACCATTCTTCAGAGTCTTTTTTTGCCACATGCCCTATCCAACTCCATTTTAGTCTTGCGACACGTTGCATAATGTCAGTTACCTTGGTTTGGTTTCTAATTTCTACATTTCTGACCCTGTCTCTACGACTAATGCCAAGCATAGATCTTTCCATGGCAGGCTGCGTTATTCTCAGCTTTTCAGCACTTTTCTCTGTTAGGGTCATAGTCTCTAACCCATATGTCATAACCGGAAATATACAAGAGTCATATACTTTTCTCTTCATACAGTTTGGCACTTCTTTGTTTTTCAGAATGTCTTTAAGTTTAGAAAATGCAGCCCAACTCAGTCTGACTCTTCTATTTATTTCCGCGATCTGATTTTGCTTTCCCAACTTTATGAGATGTCCGAGGTATACGTATTCTTCCACTGTTTCAATGTGTTCTGAGTCTATTGTGAATTGTTTTGTGCTGTTAGACATGATTTTAGTTTTATTTAGGTTAATTTGTAGGCCAATGCTTTTTGCTACTTTATTTAGTTGTCTCGTCATGTCTTCCAGTTCATCTGGATCATTGCTGATAAGAACTATGTCGTCAGCAAAACGCAAGTGACTGAGATATTTTCCTTCTATATTATATGCCTGTCCCATCTTAGTTTTTTGAATAGATTTTCCAGTGCCGTTGTAAACAACTTTGGGGACATCGGATCTCCCTGTCTCACGCCTCTTTTAATAGGAATTTTCTGGGTATTCGTGTCTTCATCTATTTTTATCGTGGATGTAACGTTTTCGTAGATATTTTTAATTAATGTAGTATATTTTAAATTAGGTAGTTTTAAACTTATTACACATATTTTTTACCAAAAATTGTAGGCAACGATGAATTAATGGAAAATGCCCTCAAGGGTACTCCAGGTAGGTGAATTTAAACACTATTCCTACAAAACCTTGCTTTTAAAATAAATAAAAAATTCACAAAGCTATGCCTGTTTTAACATGCATATTTTACAGATGGTAAGCAAATCAGCACTGAAGAAATAATATACCAGACCAGAACAGAAGATACTTATATTGGAAATCATTATAAAATTCAGGAAGATCGCGATAATATAAGGAAGAAAATCGCTGTGGGTGATAATGGTATTATATTCATATTACAAAACTTTCTTTAAATGTTACAGCATAATATTATGTTGCAATAAACCATGTGCGAAGTGACGAGCTATTTACAAATCCTGCGAGTACTGAGGACGATCAGAGTGCGTACATTATGTATAATGAATTTTTTCGTAGTACAATATAAAGCAATATGGATGCAAATTATGGAAATTATCTGTATCAAAAACAAGAGTATTTGTTTATGTTGTCTCGAACCATACCATTGAGAAAACATTTTGCAACGAAAATTTCAACATTTGATTTAAAAGATGCACAAGATTCCGTTCAGGAGTTGATGGGTCACCATGGTAAAATTCACAAAGGTATATATCGCCAAAATGTCGTATCTAAACACCTTACGTTAGCCCGTCTATTAAATAAAGAATGTGAAGTTAAGAGCTTATTTAGTGCGATATAATCCGATAAATATGAAGATATATTTCAGATATAGAGATAAGTGAGTCCAGTGGAACTCAAAATGTGCATGATTTAAACTTCTACGAGACCAAGACTCATAAGGATGATAGTGATGATTATGACGAAACGATTCAAGAATGTACTAAAAATATTAAAAGTTGTAGCAGTGCTTATGATGACACAACAATAAGCTCGCTTTATACCACACCAACAAAACCAAAATCAGTTAAACCAATCTACAAAAAACGTATTACACCTACAAAGAAAATATGTAGAAAAGTTATAAATTATAGCGAACAAGGCGAAGATGAGAAGCGAGAACCAGACGAATTTCAAGATAGTGGAGAGAGCTTCAATGTGGAGAACGAACAATATAATGAAACCTCTGACGATTGTGAAGGTAGGGTAGTCAGGGCAGCCAAAAAGAAACGTAAGTTTTATGATTAATTGGTTAATATAGATCTCAATCTTGTTTTCTGTTTTGAAGCTCGTTGGAGCACACCCGAAGAATATGCAGCACGAAGACAGTTTGCAGATAATATCCAGAAGCATGCAATACCCCCAATAGGTTTTTTTCTGGGAGCGTTACAGGAATAACCTGATTTAAGGAATAAAACGCCTGAACAAATTAGAACGTGGATATCCCACCAAATTAGGACCCAATCTATCCGTAATGATAAATACATTTTATCCGCAAACGTCATAAAAGTGACAACTTATGTGTCTTTATTGACAAGGTAAAAGTGTCACTTTATCTGATTAAGCAGATAAAATAGCAACGTTTGCGTACTTTATGTGCCTAATCACATAAAATCATTGCTCTGTTTCTTTCTTTCTATGTTTATTCGCTATCTCCTCCGAAGATACTGGACCGATTACATTGTATGATGGCTTAAAATGTTGCTAATTTTTAGACTTAGATCGTAGGCCGGCTTTTATTTTCCAAAATAGTACGAAAAAGTTTTAATATAATTAAATCCTTTAGGCCAGGGGCGACAAACTTTTTTTAGAAAGGGCCAGAACGTAAAACATGTAGGCTCGGCGGGCCAGGTAGCAAACTCGAAGACATTTACATGGGCAATTCTACTCATAGAGCAACAACAAAAAAACACAGGGTAATTTTTCTTATTAAGAAGTGATATTTTTACATAATATTTATATATACTAGGTATACATGCTAACACAAAAAAACGAATAAAATATTTCCATCTATTAATATAATTAAAGTTGTTTGCAAATGGTTGTGTATTAATAATGATGTGTATTGCGATTATACATACTTCATTTTTGAAAATGTCCTTTCACATTGGTAAGTACTCCCAAATACAGATATAAATCCCGGAGCATATGATTTTAATTGACCGCATTTATCTTTCGAAAGATATTTATAGAATTGGGTTAGATCCATTTCTTTAAACATCGTTTTTAGCATATCATCATTTTGCAGTTCAATTCACTTCCAATTGAAGGTCTGACGGAAGCTCCCCAATTGTACAGCCAAATGGATTTTGAAATATGGAAATGTCTTTTGCAGTTGCATCAAGATCCGAAAAACGCTGTTGTAACTGTAGTTTAAGTTCAGGCAATATATCCGCCGCATTTTTTTTGGGAATGAGGATTTCGCTAATATTTGAAAATGTTTACAGCATGGAAAATGGTCAAACTTGGTTAATGTGATTAGTGTTTAAAACAAAGCCAATTTTTGGCGATATGGCTTTACGATAGAATAATTTCACATATGAGCACTGTTTTTTCCTGTAATTTTAAGTTAAATTCGTTTGATATCCCATGATGTCTCCAGCAAATGCTAATTTCCATAGCCATTCACTGTCAGATAATAGTGGTTGTGGGTAGTTTTTCTCATTTAGAAAAAAATCTATTACTTAAGTTAGTCCATTTATATATGTCAATGGTTACAACGCCTAATTTGATTTATTTTAAAAATTTTCACGTAAAAACGCGGGCCGTAGTTTGCCGACCCCTGCTTCAAGCAAGGGAGCGGAGCATCTGTCGCCGTGGGTTATGGTGTGACAGCTGCTGTGACCGTGTGCTATTAGCTCGGGTGATTCAGTATGTTCATATATCATTATAGTCACGTGTTATTTAAACAACCGAGGTTGGAGCAGGGGTAGAGTACTCGCCTGTCACGCGGGTGGCCCGGGTTCGATTCCCGGCTGATGCATGATTTTTTTAAAATTTATATTAATGAAATATATCTGAATACGTTTGCGGATAAAATAGTATATGCTACTCGGAGTAAAAGTAACTTTATGTGGCTTAGCTGAATCATTTTCCTCACTAACGTTCGGCTAAATAAACTTCAGCTTCACCACATAAAGTATCACTTTTACTCCTAATAACATAATCTACTATTATGTAGATCAGCAATAATGTTGCCATTACTACAGCATGTTCATCAAGAATAAAACGTCCCTGGACTACACCACAGAAACATAGAGTTCGCCAACTATTTGAGGACCATATTGCAAATGGTACTTATCCGTCATCAAGTGAATGTAGTGACGCAATAACTACTTACCCAGAACTAAGTGGAAAAACGGTCTCAACCATAAAAAGTTCTATTCAGCATGCTGCTAAGCGTCTAAACAACCCAGCATGATAAACAAAGGTTTTCGAAGAAGATTGCAGGCCTGTGGCTACGGAGGTGCCTGACACCTTCTGCGAAAATGTGAGCACCCTCTGACCTTATAAAATAGTTATTTTTTGGTAGTCTAGAAGTTTTTTTGGTTAATTAGGCAAAAGAGTACTATAAACAATCTTTTTGTATATAATATTGATCTGGTAGCAACTATCTACCAGCTTACCAACGAGGCCGGTAACACTAGCAACGCCAGTGATTCGTGTTAAAGATTTGGCAATACTGAAATATATTGTCGTTGACACTGTCAGTCAATGTCAAACTCAAGGTTAGCAGGTTAGATTTTTCGTCAGTCTAACACAAACTGACGCAAAATCTAACCTCGAATTTGACATAGACAGCGTCACCAAACGTTTAACAAGAATCACAGAAATTTTAAAGCAAATAGTTTGGTGTAATTCTTGAATACAATCAAAATGGTTCTTGTTCTTCTTCAGTATACAAAAAAAAATAATTATACGACACGCGTCCAGTATTCGCGTTTATGGCCTAATACCATAAATAGCTATTATTCAGACATCAATATTTCGCTCCACTTTTACAACTCTAAAAAAATATATCAATCGTGCTTAGTCTCAATTATCAAATAACTAACTAATGTATTATAACAATTAATTATATGTCCTTGTACGAGTATATTATCTTCAGAGTCTCATCCTGAAGAAGTTCTTAAAGTAGAGTGAAATATTAGTAGTTGATAAAAAAATTGTTGTTAATGCTGTTTTGACCAATTAACTAGAAAAACTCCTAAACGACGTACCTAATAAGTAATCAATACTACTTTTAAATTTTTCTGTAATAAACGGTGTCCACTCCCCATCAATGAGTAGTCCGGTAGTGTTCTATATGTATAGTTTAATTAAAACATTAGTTATGTTCATTAATTATTAATCAATAATTAATCAAAGAAATGGTGTTTGGTTCTATGGCTATGATAAACTGTGTTCTAAAATTCTCTACATAAACTGTTTCGATGTTATTGTAAATTTACTTCTTTGTTTATGTGCTTTTGGTTGAATTTATAATACACACTTGAATAATTCAGTTGCGATAACGAATTAATTCAAATGCTTTTAAAAGCAAAGACAAAACATTCGGAAAAAGTATGTATTGTATAAAACGTTTAATGTTTTACATATTCAATATAATTTCATTTTGTTGTGCGCATAGTTGTTAATAAATACAATTAAATAAGTAATGTCAAAATGTTTATTGAACAAAAATGTGGTAGGAGTATTTGTTTATTTAATCTTTTATAGTACTTAAACCATTTAATATCCATTTATGCTTTTCTTCTTATTATAACATAGACAAGTAGTTTTTGTAAACATTACCTAAATAAATACAAAGCAATTATACTTAATGGATACTAAAATAAAAGCATTAAAAACTTACCACTTTGTTTTTTTAAGTTTTTCAAGTGTTTTTTTGCCAAATTAAATGATCGACGCCTTGCAACGAAAGAAGACAGAAGTAAAGGAACTATAGATTTGTTGCTAATTTTAAGCTGGTTGGGACTAATAAAATTAATTAGATAAGATTAAGAAGAGTCTCAGACGTTTGTAATATTTATTACATGTTTAAATTATTAGTGTATGTACTAACGTTGGCCTTGCATCTAGTAAGTCCAAAAAAGTGCTGATGATTTATTCAACATTGTTATTTATGTAAATAATTTTACAGTCATTTACTTATAAGCAGGGGGTAAACCACTGTGTTCACACATCGAGGAAGTAGGTGTACAACAGTAGACCGATGGATTATTTATTTATAAAATTTGTGTACCTGATTATAATGCTTTTAAAAATTGTGTACCTCTGCTGCATTTTTATGTTTGTTAAATTGTTATCAGTCTTTCACTTTTTTCAGATTATGAATCTACGTTAGGTGAGATTGGCATAAGAAGAACACAAGACTAAACACCAAAAGCAAAATATCTTTATAAAAAAAAACCCGTGTATTAAACAAATCAATTCAGCGGCTAAAAGTTAGAAGAGCTCTGTTCAAGAAACAAGCTCCAAAGAGAAATTCACAGGAAATTTTACACGAAGCATTAACCCCCCTTCAAAGACATGTTGCTGATTCTATAAAAAGTCAATTTATGGCAATTGGAAAAGACCCAAGAGGAAGAAGATTCACAACAGATGATAAAATAATGGGTTTGATTGTATCTAAACAAAGTGGGCGTGCATATAGAACAATACAAAGATTATTCTGCCTACCATCACGGAAGACATTAATGGCTATGCTAAATAGAATACCACCTGGGGCTGGTATTAAAACTGTATATTTAGAAATATAAAAGTGAATGCAGCCATGCTAAAGCCAGAGCAAAAATATTGCGTTCTGATGTTTGATGAGATGTCCATTTATCCCCACATCAGTCTCAACATGCGGGAAAATACTTTTGAAGGTTTTCAACAGTATGGTGACGCAGAAAGAAGAAGTAATATAGTAGACCATGCCCAAGTGTTTATGTTAAAAGGCTTGCAATTAGAATGGAAGCAACCTGTATCATACACTTTTTGTAAAGGCACGACACCGACGATACAGTTAGTGCGGCAAATAAAAGAGATCGTAAAAAATGTGAGGAGATAGGTTTGAAGATTATTGCAACTCTCAGTGACCAAGGGGCTACAAACTAGGCTGCAATAAACTATTTAATGAAATATACTGTTCCTCACTTCAGAGAGTACGCAGGGCGCTAATTTTATTTTGTAAATAATAAGAAAGTCATTCATATATACGACCTACCACATTTGCTAAAAGGCATTAGAAATAATTTGCTGACAAAAAATCTTGTTTGTGAGACAGAAGATGAAAAACGGAATGCAAGATGGTCAGACATATACACAGCATATACAATAGACAATGTTTCTACAGAACTTCGGACAATTCCCAAATTAAAGGATTATCATGACCCCACAAAAATTTAAAAAATGAAGGTGTCTTATGCTGCTCAAGTGCTTAGTCATAGTGTGGCATATGTAGTAAATCTTCTGCCACAACAGGTAAGACAGTCTACCCATCTCAAAAACTCAAAATAAATTTTAATTGACAAATGCAATTTTTCAGGTGTTACAAGCCTCGACGGAAAAAGGCTCCCGCCAATAGCTGTAGGTACAGCAAAAATTCTTAAATTCTTTGATAGTCTTTTTGACAGTTGCAATGGACACACTTTGTATCCAAAATCAGGCAAAGACTTGAAATGTGTATCTTCAACATCTAAACATACCGAGTTTTGGTTAGAAGCACGACATAAGTTGGGCAACATATAAGTAGAACAATGACAGTTTGATTGTTTCTTTTATTAAAACATTTGTACTCATTTATAGGTACTTTCAAACAGAGGGTAAAAGTGAAAGAGTTACTCCTCCGTCTTTAAAAAATTGGGTCGTGACGATTAATGGTCTACAAGATGTCTTTGAAGTATTATCAAAAGAGGATTTCCCGTTCTTAAAACCAAGGGTTTTTAATCAGGACCCCTGGAAATTTTTTTGGTCAATTGAGGCAGCAAGGATCAAGAAATAGAAATCCAACTGCTTCCACGTTTCGGATCCATTTTAAAACATTGCTGATCAACAATTTGGTAACGAGACATTCGCCTTCGTCAAATTGTGAAGAAGACCACTCTGCGATAGCGTTAGTTCGTAATTTTGTAACGCAAGGCTTGGCTAAAGAGCAAGACTACTTTTGAGCATCCCCTCAATTGAAATACCTCAAAAAGTTTTTAGTGCTGTGGATAAATTTAGCATAGGATATGTGAATGGATTTATCGCTAAAAAGACTTTTAAAGATATGTATAAATGCAATACATGTAAAAATAATTTAGTCTGTAAGGAACCAGATGGTTCAGAGTGGCACATGTTAGTAGAGGAAAAGGAATTTGTTTCCAAAATTCCATATAAATTAAAGTATTGTACTTCACAATTCATAAGAGGTTTATGTACAGGGTATAACATTTTGCGGGATGTGTTACCTGAAATCGTCTATAAGGATTATTCCTTTAAAATTCTGATGGAAATATTGTCAGTAAATGTTAATTTTAATTTTTCATTCAGTGGTTGTGACCACGATTTGAAGCATATGGTTTTACGCAAATGGGCGTTATTAATTTGCCACAATTGGGCCAATGGCATCAATAAAATTTTGTGTGGGAAAAAAGAAAGATTATTGTCTGGTGACAAAATAATGATAAAGGCAAGAAAATACTATTTAAGTCAAAGAAAAAAACATTCTAAATAATGGAAATATTAGATAAATTATGTTGTAAATAAATAAAAAAGCAGGGATAGCGTTTATGGTTATTGAAATCTTGAAATGTTTTCTTTCATTCCCATTTTGAATGACATAGTAAATTGTGTAAATAAATGCAAAATACAACTCTTTGTCGATGATACATTAATTTATCTAGTAGGTGATGACGTAAATTTAATTATAGATACATTGAATAACGAGCTCAGAATGTTACAAGAGTGGAGAAATAATAAAAGTCTCCAGTTAAATGCTCATAAAACAAAATTTATGCTAATTAAAAGTACATACAACACAACCGATACTAGAAACCATACGGGTATAGAAATCAGTGATGTCAAAATTGAACAAGTTACCGAAATAAAATACTTAGGCCTAATAGTTGATAAAAATTTGAATTTTACAAAACATGGAGTATATGTGACAAGTAAAATTGCAAAAAAAAATTATTACAAAGAATCAGAAAAGACCTTATATGTATATGGACAAAATTAACAACATATAAAACGATTATTTTGCCACATTTATACTATTGTTCAACAATATTGTACTTATTAAATAATTCTGAAATACAGTTGTTGCAGAAAAACAGAATAAGGCTTTACGTACCATATTATGTTCTAATAAATATACTATTATATAGTATTAAGATTATGTTAGATACTGTTCAAATATTGAGTGTTAATCAAACAATAATTTTTAACATTTTTAAATTTGGATACATTTAAAAAATTTAAAGTAGCCTGTAAAACGTATGTTAAACAAAATATTCATATTTGATACAAAAGAAGAAGTACTGATTTTAGAGCAATTTTTATTTATTTTTATTGATATACATTATATATTTAAGGTATAAGAATTTCTACTTTTGTGACCTGCAGTTTAGTTTATTCTTAGATATAGTTTGTTTTCGTAAATAAGTTATTTTTTTTAATTAATTTATGTATTTTATTTAATTCGCACTCAGCCAACAGCCGTTAGGCCAATTATAGGCGTCGCTGTGCAGTTATGAGGACTTCCAACCCCACTAACGACTGTCATGATGTTGTATGACCGCCGGGACCAACTTTTTTCCGTGATAGCCGTACCACGAGGCGCCGAGAGATAGAGCCGTGGAACTCCCATCCAAATTCTGACCAGAGACAGCGTTACTTAACTCTGCTGATCGAACGTGGACGCTTGTTCAAGCTACACCACTCGGGACCCCTACTACTATATAAGTAATATGTTTTCATGTTATAATATTATAGTGGATTATTTGTGTAGCCATTATGGTAAATAAATACTTATTATTATTATTTGCCAATTTTTTTAATATTAATGAGATTTCTATTAATTTGTACACAGCGGGTGAAAACAGACAAACGTCACTTAAAAGACGGACGTTTTATCAGCCGATCAGCCGTCGCGGTTTTTTTTAACCGCCTGGATAGAACACGCTAGTTTAAATTACAGTGACTATATACAAGAGAGTGTAGCCATTGGGATGTCTTCGCCGCTATTGGTAGACGAGAATATCCGCCATTAACAGGCAAAATATTTAGTTTCTTCTAAGTTGTTCCCAAAGAGGTTGGTAGAACCTGTTCATTTGGTTATGGAAAAAAATAAAACCTTTCAAATCTGATAATTGTAAATTGTCAGTGTCAAATAATTCATTAGCGTCGCAAGCGGGTGGCATTTTATCATCTATTGCCATAAAAAACTGATAGTCTAAACAGTATTTAAATGTGACAATTTAGAATTGTGCTATTGTTGTAATAGCACAAGATGCGTTCGACTTAGAATATATGATAAAAAGATTACATCGGTGCTACGCTGAATGGCGCCCTAGCATAAGTTTAGAGAAAACGGAGTATTTAGTAGTCAACTCGGAAGCACAATATGAAGTCTTAATAAATGAAGATGTCGCAGCAAGACAAAGAGAAAGGTTTAAATAGCAAGCAAGCAAGCAAGCAGCCGCTGCTAAACAAGCCGCCACTAAGCAAGCCGCCGCCAAGCAAGCATCAGCTAACCAAGCTGTTACTGACCGAGCCGTCGCTGCCGAGCCGCAGCCAACGACAGCTGCCGACCCAAAGTTCTCCGCTGACAAGCTGCAGCTCACCGCCGCCGCCTCTGCCAAACCGCAGTTCGCCGCCGTTGCCGAACCGCAGTTCGCCGCCGTTGCCGAACCGCAGTTCGCCGCCGTTGCCGAACCGCAGTTCGCCGCCGTTGCCGAACCGCAGTTCGCCGCCGTTGCCGAACCGTAGCTCGCCGCCGTTGCCGAAACGCAGCTCACTGCCGCACCGCAACGCGCCGCCGCCACAACTCTGCAGGACCGCAGCCCTCCACCGCAACCGCTGCAGGACCGCAGTCTTTCACTGCCCAAGCGCAGTCCTTCGCCGCAACCGCTGCCCGAGTGTAGTCCTACACCACGATGCCTGCAGACTCGCAGCCCTCCGCAGACGCGAAAGCCGCAGAAGCGCAGTTTTCCGCCGCAACAGCCGCCGACGCTGAACAAAACGCCGCCGACAAAGCCTCCGCTGTTGACGAAACCACCGCTAGCGTCCAAGCCGATACTGCTGATTAGGCCGGAACTGCTAACCAAGCCGTCGCTGAACAAGCCACCGCCGCTGAACAAGCCGCCACCGCCGCTGAACAAGCCGCCGCTGACCGCGCTAACGCTGCTGACCATGCTGCCACTGCTGATCACGCTGCTGTTGCGGACCACGCTGTTGAACGAGCCACCGCCGCTGCTGACCAAGTTGCCGCAGCTGACCACGCCGCCGCAGCTGACCAAGCCGCCGCCGCATCACCAAGAACTTTCGCTCCGCCGCGAGCCGACGAACCGCAGACGGCTGCCCCTCAATACAAAACATCCCTTACCGTCCCAGGCGACCGTCTTGATGGGGGGGGGGGGGGGGGGGGGGATGTTACCAGCCGTCGAAATCGAAAATTCGGGGTGGAGCCTACAATAACAACGGTTTCACCAGGCCACCAATAGAAGCCTCGGCCGCCTGGAAAAAACTGTATAAATACTCGCCGCTTTTCTGCAATCGGCACTTCTTGGAGTCTAGGCTCAGAAGGCAGCTACTACTCAGGATTAGACAGATTGAGGCCTGAGTAGTAGCAAATCCTCCGATCGTTGCTGCTGGATTTTCGCCGGCGTAACCGACGTCCGACCACGGGAGACGCCGAGCTAGCCAGTTCTGGAACTGAAACAATCCAGTGGCGCCCAAAACAATATTTTTGACATGTCAGTAAGGGATTTTGCATCCTGCTGTCAAACCAGCGGACGGCACAACCGCCCGAGCTGCCGCTATTCCACGGCGAAACCATCGAGGACCCTCGAACCTTCCTCGGTTCCATCAAGACGGCAATCCAAAATCTTCCGGAGGCAGAACGCACCATCCGAGCAGCTGGACAACTGCGAGGCAACGCCGCCATCTGGTGGAAATCATATGCCGGACAAAAAAAGCAAGCTTCAGCAGATTCCAAACGTTGTTGTTAGACAAATACAACGACCCTGTGATAACAGCCCAGCTCAACTCAGAATATTACGGCCCGCAAACAAGGAAACTCCCAGTCAGTGTCGGAGTTTCTGCAGCGCAAAGAGGACCTGGCCGGCCGCTAAATATCCAGCAGGCGGGCGACATCCGGTTGTACATCAGCATGATGCTCCCACACCTGCGACCAGCAATTCTATACCCTCCGCCAGGCGACGTGATAGAATTGATTCAACGCGCAACACAGGCGGAAATAGACCTCAAGGGTGCCGCCCCCTAGTGCACCACACAGATAGGCCAAGACGCCAGCACCAGAGGCGACAACTAAAACTCCACCGCTGTGTCAGTTCTGCCCAGGCAGACATTACCATCGACACTGTCCCACCCTAAACGCAGCACCACAGTCGGGAAACGCGGAGCAGGCCGGGAGCAGCAGCAGCAAGCGACCCCAGTAATCCTGCTGCAAACAGGAGGCGGAACCAACGGCTTGCCAAATTAAACGCCGTTGTCGCCGGGGCCCTCCATGAAGCCCTTCTAGACTCAGCTGCCACCCACAACTTTATACGTGAGGATTTAGCGGAGGCAATCCACCCGCTTCATCCCGGAGCCATGGCAATCCTAGCAAGCGCTTCGAAAACTATAAACATCTTGGGAGAAACCTCAATGTCCTACCTCATCAGCCGGGATCAATTCCGTTCGCAGTTTTTGGTGGTGTCGGACCTGATCAGCCAAATGATCTTGGGCTATCCCTGGCTGGAGGAACAACACGCCGTCTTGGACCTCCATTGGCGAACCGTGCATTTTGGGAAAAATGTTCGTCGAACCAGCCACTGGAGCCAGCAACCTCGGTCCAGGAACAGCACCACCATAAAGGTGCAAAACGTCTCGCACGGATTTTCCTCGGAGATGAAAAAAGAACTCCAGGATGTCCTAACTGAGTTCCAAACAACGATTATGGACTCCGGCCCCCCGTCCACAACGACTACGACCCGTCATCACATCCGGCTGCTCGAAGATAGGTCACTTCGGCAACCGCAGTACCGATACTCGCCAGAAAAAACGAGTCATCGCGGAACAAGTGGAGGCCATGCTGGCAGACGGGGTGATCGAACCCAGCACGTCCAGCTATTGTTCGTCCATCGTCATCGTGACCAAGAAAGATGGCAAGCCGAGGTTCTGCGTGGACTATCGCCGTCTGAACAAACTCACGAAGGATGAAAGCTCCAGTCTGCCGATCATCCACGAGACGCTACCGGACCTCAGCACGGCGTCCGTCTTCACAACGCTGGACCTGAAGGCTGGTTACTGGCA
This sequence comes from Agriotes lineatus, assembly GCA_940337035.1. Classification (NCBI taxonomy): domain Eukaryota; kingdom Metazoa; phylum Arthropoda; class Insecta; order Coleoptera; family Elateridae; genus Agriotes; species Agriotes lineatus. Next base: position 80,516 of record CALNHX010002485.1, on the reverse strand, counting down.
GATTTCACTGGGAGAACGCACCAAACCACTCACGGCGTTCTCTACCCCTGATGGCGCAACATATCAGTTCAAAGTCATGCCCTTTGGCCTTAAGCACGCCCAGCCACGTTCGAGAAAATGATGACCCAGGAAGTGTTGCCCGGGTACTTACGTGACTTTGTACTGGTGTACCTGGATGACATCGTCATTTACTCCAAGGACTGGGAAGAGCACTTCCGACACCTTCGCCTCGTCCTGGAGCGTCTCCAACATCACAACCTCAAACTGTCCTTGGATAAATGTCAGTTTGGGGTCCAGACGCTCACCCATCTCGGACATACGATCACCATGGAAAGAAACCAGCCTAGAGCCGAGCACGTGGAGAGCCTGCAGGCCGCTGAAACGCCACGAACCCGAAAGCAGCTTTCTGGGCCTGTGCAACCGGCTGCGTGATTATATCCCACGTTGCGCCGAAGTCACAGCACCCCTAACCGACCTGCTCAAAACCACGCAACGCTTTCGCTGGACACCTGAAGCGACGCACGCGTATGAGGCTGTAAAACACGCCATCACCCAGCCCCTTACTTTGCACCGACCGGACTTCGCCCAACCGTTCGTTCTGCAAACGGACGCCAGCGGCGTGGGTATCGCAGCGGTGCTGTTCCAAGAAGTAGACGGGAACAAACATATTATAAGCTACGCGAGCGCAAAGCTGAACCACGCTGAGCAGCGGTACCACATCAATGAGCAGTGAAACGTTACCGTCCCTACTTGGAAGACCGACGGTTCAAGTTGAGGACCGACAACCGTGCATTCTCTTGGCTAGACTCTATGAAAGATCACAAGTCCAAACTCACCCGTTGGTCCCTTCTGCTACAAGAGTTCCAGTTTGACGTTGCCCAGTGTCCCGGACGGTCAAACGAGCTCCCCGACCATTTATCACGAAATCCCGCCGACAGGAACGTACCGGACGAAGCGATCGACCACAACCGCCTGTTACTACCCGACGGTACGATCGTAGCTTCTCCGGCCCAACAGCCCATACTAGCACATATACAATTGGTCAACCTGGTCGACGAGGTTAAGGACGCCCAGCAATCCAACCAGCACGCTGCCAACCTACTACGGACGTGGCTCGAGATACACCGGCAAGGGCCACAAAACGCCGGCGAAGCCAATATCCTCCGGGACTACCTCGTTCAGGGCGGATTCCTATGGCGCCGTCACCCTGATGGCGACCGACTGGTGGCACCCACTGATCTCCAGGAGCGCATCGTACATGCCTACCACGACGCGGCTACCGCCGGGCACCCAGGAGCCGAGGAGACCACAAGAGCGATCGCCAAACGCTATTTCTGACCTCGCTTGGAAGAGGACGTCCGAAACCACGTGCGCACATGTTGGACGTGCGCCGCCACCAAAAGGGGACCTCTGCAAGCTAGGGCACCCTTGCGGCCTCACCACCCTACCCGACCATGGGATACCATCTCCGAGGACTTGATGGGCCCATACGTAACCAGCCGCACCGGAGACCGTCAGATCCTCGTGGTTACCGACATGTTCAGCCGGTGGACAGAGGCATTCCCACTGCCTAGCGCTCCCGCACCGGTCGTGATTCAGCTGTTGGAGAAGGAGGTCTTTCACCGGTACGGATACCCCAGGGCGATCCTCTCCGACAACGGAGCCCAGTTCGTGTCGATTACCTGGGACGCCGCATTACGTAGATGGGGATGCCTCCACTGGACCACCCCGATCTACCATCCCCAGGCTAACCCGGTCGAGAGGCGCAACCAGGAGATCAAGAAGGGGCTACGGGGCCATACTCACGGGAAGGACCCAGCACTATGGGATACCTTCCTATCCACGGTATTGTACAACCTGCGGACACGGAGTAATGCGGCCACGGGGACCACTCCATCCAAGGCGCTACTGGGCTACGAGTTGCCACGACCAGCCGAATGGCAAGGAACCCCAGCTAACCAGCCAGCCGCCAACAATGACCCTGAGGCCCGCGAACAACGAATTCAGCAGGTACACCGGAACCAGCACCGGTACCGCTCGCGGTACGCATTCAACGACCCCGAGCCAGACCGTTACCTCCCAGGGAACCAAGTAATGGCCCGAGCCCGGCCACTAACCCGTTCGCACTTCGACCCGAAGTGAACAGGACCCCATCAAATTATTGAGGAGATGGGCCCAAACACCTACTTCGTACGGATGAGGAACGGGGAGCACGAGCACGAGTTTCCCGGCCACCCAATAGAAGCCTCGGCCGCCTGGACGATATGGTATAAATATACGCGATTTCCATACCACAAATCACTTCTTGGCGGTCGCTCAGACGTAGAAGTCAGTTTCAACTTGGGAGTAGGCAGATAGAGGCCCAAGTAGAAACACTAGTTATAGTAGGCAGATTGAGGCCTGAGTATTAGCCACCTCCGAGGAAGCTTCCGCTGCCGTCCTTCGCTGGATTGTCGAGCTGCCCGCTCCCCTATCGCCTTGTGAAGTGTTGAACTTATAGATGATATTTGTGCCCGAACACTCTTAGTTGTAAGTTAGCGTAAGTTTAGTTTAAGTTGTGTATATATTTGCTTGTTTTCCTATTTCATGTATTTACTGTGTCAGCGCTGTGACTGTTTGTCGTATATCAAACATCACGTGTGCCGCGACGGCCTGTAGGAAGTTAGGTTTACGACTATTGACGTATCCCCTACTTTCTCCTGTCTGTGTTATTGTTAGTTGTGTGTACATATTTTGTGTTATATTTATTCTCTTTATATTTGTCTGTGCCATATTCTGCTCTGCGTCAGCCCTGTGACCGTTTCATTAACATCACTTGTGCTGCCGCGGCCGGTAGAAAGTTAGGTGTACGATTACTGACGTCACACCTACTTTCTCTTGTGTAACTGTAATCTGCATATTTGTGACGAGCGCTAAGTGTTTGTTGCGTATTACGTCAGCGTGATGTAATACACTTTCACTTGCACTGAAACGCCGCTGTGTGTATCTCGCCTAGATATATTGTTATTGAATATCTTTGTTTTGGTTATCAATATATTTCTGTCACAGTTTCACAAAATTCCATACTTCTGAAATGGGCAACGGGAAGAATATCGCAGCTAAATCTACTAGTTCTGCAGTTTATTTAAATGAATAATCTGGATAGTCATTAATGGTAATACAAACTTCTTTTAAATTCCTGTCTTCATTGGGCACATTGTGCCTTTTGTGCTTTTGGGGAGAAACACATCCAAAGTTTCCAAAATTTGAAATAACTCCATGTAACGTTGATAACGATAAAGAACGCCTATTTTCAAATGTTGTGAAAGAATTTTGAATTTCCCGGACAGTTGGACCCTGATAATACCATTTTACAATTTGCACTGATCCGTTGCTTCGTAGTTATCGATTTTAAGATAGAAATGACAGCAGATATTATCTACTGACAAAATACACGAACTGTCAAAGTTAAATTCTCGGCATTTGTAAATTCGACATATCGTCTGCCGTGTTCGTGTAAGAAAAATCTCTCTGTAGATAAAGCTATGGTCCCTTACTATGGCCGACACGGATGTAAGCAATATATCCATGGTAACCCAATCCGATATGGCTACAAGCTGTGGATGGGTTGTTCTCGTTTGGGATATGTGCACTGGTTTGAACTACAGTGGCTATTATATAGCCACTGTAGTTTGAACCGTACCAAGAAGCTAATTCACACATAGGTACCAAATATAGGGAACTCGGAGTAGGAGCAGGAATAGTTCTTACATATACTGATATTATAAAGTCGAAATGGCCCAACACAAAATTTCATCTATATTTACGTCATTTCCGCTTCTCAATAAATTATCTGAAGCAAATATATTTGGTACGGGAACAAGGACAAATAGACTCCAAAATAATCCCTTTTCTTCAGTCAATATGAAGAAAAACGCTAGGGCATACTATGAACATCGGATGTGCGACAACAATAAAATAATGGCTGTTCAATGGAATGACAACAGCATTGTGACAATGTGCTCCAACGCTGTTGGAGTACAACCTGTACAGAAAGTAAAAAGGTTTCCTCAGCGAGAGAAAACAACCATATATGTTGATCAGCCCCACATGATTCGCTTATATAATACCAATATGGGAGGTGTAGATCGCTGTGACGAAAATGTCAGTCTCTACAGGACTTCCTTCAGGGGCAAGAAGTGGTATTTTCCATTGATAAGTCAAGCGATTGACATGTCAGTACATAATGCATGGCAAATTTATAAACACCATCAGGGCGAAATGGACCATCTAAGCTTCAGAAGACAAATAGTAATTGCATTGTTGGAGCAAAATAAAAAGAAAACAGGGAGTTACAGCAGAGGACGTCCAAGTCAAAATGAAAACTTGGGAGTTAGGTATGATACAATGAATCATTTTGTTATGCCCCACGATAAACCAACAAAATGCCGAAATTGCCATACAAAAACAACAACAAGGAGCCAAAAATGTGATGTTGGTTTACATATAAAATGTTTTGTTAAGTATCACACATGTTAAAGATTAAAAATAAAGTGTTTGTAATAAAAATATAGTATTTTTAATATATAATTGTGTATATATCCTAAAAGAAAAAAACTAACATTACCACAGTGCATTTTCCTAAGGTCCTAATATAGGCCGGTATCTAAATTGCACTTCCGGGAAAAAATGTTTCCGATTAATAATATTTATGAGTTTATTAGATCTAAATGACTTACTTTTGTCAAAGAAATCATTTAATTTCCCTCAGTTATAATTTCAGGCATATCTGGGTTAAAGCACCACGAACGAACGCCAATGAAAAATGTCAATGTCCAAATATAACACTGCACGTGTAGCTAACATCAACTAGTTAAAATAACTAGCGCCAAAATGCTGACCATTCAAAAACGTCCGATTATTTCTAAAGGCACTGTATATCTGTAGGCTCAAATTTACCTGAAAATGGCGACCAACAATCGTATGGCCATACTGTCTTGTATATAGTCACTTTAAATGAATGTGAGCGCACTAGCGGCAGTTTTAATGCGGCGGTTTTAAAAACGCAACCTGTCCTATTTTCCAAGCGGCGCCGGCGCGGCTGCCGCCTTCGGATATGGATCAAGTTATATTAGTACAGCGTGGGCGCACGAACTGTCAAACAACCGCTTTGTTCTCGTCAGCTTGCTAATTTTTATTGAAAATGGCTCTTAATTTCGACTATTTTGAAAGCGAAAAATTAATTATGGAAGTCGAAAAAAGATCCGCACAGTAAAACAAAAACTTACCTGAATGAAAGCTATGGATAGAAGTGTGTGAGGCAACTGTACCAAATTGGGGTCAATTGGAAAAAGTAGAAAGAATTAAAAAAAGTAAGAATTAAGTACCTATAGCCCTTTAAAGGGAGTTTCCATTTATGTATTTAGGGCCGGTTCTACAATGCACGTTTAAACGGCAGAATAAAATTATTCTAGGTATAGTTGCAAATAGTTGTTCTACAAGTACAGAATAACCGCGGTATAATGAAATATTGGTGTAACTGGCGGGTTAACTTATTCCACCCACGCACGAGCAGATAGACGTTAAACGAGGTATAAAAAGTGAGGTTATATTTATTTTGTTTTGTTGCTTTGTGATTGTGTTGATCAACAATATGAATAATAATCTTTATGGTGTACAACTATTTGAATCCGATGATGATGAAGAAATAATAACTTATATTGCAAGACCACGAAGACCGAAGACTTACGGTGCGAGATTCAACCGCTTCGATGAACTCGATGACGGACAGTTTTTCATGAGGTTTCGACTACAAAAACCTACCGTTTTACGATTATTAGTTCAAATTGAAGATGATATCGAAACTCCTACTGACAGGTTTGTAACAACGTTTTTTTGGTGAATAGAATCTCAAAAATCATATTTGTTTATACAGAAATCATTCGATATCGCCTATCACAAAACTTCTGCTTGCTCTCCGGTTCTATGCTGTAGGCGCAGTCCTTCTTGCAAGTGCTGATTTTTCGGGATTAAGTAAAACCTCGGCATGCAATATAATCAAGGAAGTATCTGAAGCAATTGCATCAAGACTTCAAGATAATGTCTACCTTCCTAGGACCCACGAAGAACAAGAAAGGACTATTGAACGTTTTTATCAATTTGCACGATTTCCAAATGTTATTGGTGCAATTGATTGTACCCATGTAAGAATACAATCACCAGGAGGAGATGAAGCTGAATATTATAGAAATCGAAAAGGTTATTTTTCATGGAACGTGCAAACTGTATGTGACGGGAATCTGAGAAATCAAGATATCGTAGCTAGATGGCCTGGATCAACACACGATCAAACCATTTTTAATAACTCTGCACTAAAGAGAAAGTTTGAAAAACATGAAATGGGGAGCTCTTTGCTAATAGGAGACAGTGGTTATGGAATAACAAATTATTTAATAACTCCGCTGCAAGCTCCGGTTACAGCTGCAGAAGTTTTATTTAATGAATCACAGATCAGGACCAGAAATGCCGTGGAGAGAAGTTATGTAGTGTGGAAAAAACGATTTCCTATTTTGTCATTGGGTATGAAGGTATCACCTGAAAAATGTAAAACAATTATTGTAGCTACAGCAATTTTGCATAATTTAGCAATTGATGAGAAATAGGTTGTTCCTCCGTTGATCCTGATCTTGGCATCGACAATGCATTTTTTGAGGAAGATCATGATGCATTGCAACCGCAAGGGAATCGAGGAAATGATTCAAAAAGAAGGCATTAATTTAATAATTATTTTTCAACACTACTGTAAAAGTATTCTTAAAGTAAATATGTGTATTAACTTTCTAATAAATGATAAAAAAGAATACATTGATTTTACTAATAGCTATAGGTACTGCAAAATATTAATAATAGTATATTATGGTATTAGGAGCAAAAGTTATATTTTATGTGGCGTGGCTGGACGGGTTATCTGCCGAGCTTGCGAGGCAGATAAGTACAGCAGAGTGTTTTAGATACCATGGCAATAAAGTGACAGTTTAGCATCATCAATCAAGCAGTATAATGTCACATTTTATTGCTGTTTGAAGAAAAATTACTATGCATGTATCTAACGGTAACAAGTGTTAGTGAAGATCATTGCGAGTCAAATTCATATCAAGCTAATTATATTCAATTGGCGTTTATTAATAATAAGTTCCATTTAAAATGGAGTTGGATAGGGCATGTGGCAAAAAAAGACTCTGAAGAATGGTCAAATCGAATAATGCAATGGAGACCTAGAGCATACAAAAGAAGCGTTGGAAGGCCACAGAAAAGATGGACCGACGACATAAAGGCATTTGCAGGAAAACTATGGCATCAAATTGCACAAGACAAAATAACTTGGAGAAATCTACGGAAGGCCTACGTCCAGCAGTGGACGGACCAAGGCTGAAGAAGAAGAAGAAGAAGAAGAATAAGTTACACTTAAAATCGCTACAACTCTGAAACAAAATCAAATTGAACACATGTTGATATGAACTTTTCCTCAAAAAATGGCCTTTCCTATCATCTATTTGATATACGTTAATAAATCACCTGTATAGCTAATATAATTGTAAATAAAATTTAAGAAACAAACTCAAAATTAAAAACAGTTTATTATGTTTTGTTTACAAATAACTATTTTTCAATAAATTTTCTTTTAATTTTAATTCCGTTTGTAAAATTTTCATCTGCAGCTCATGCCGCTCTGCTTCCATAGCCATCCTTGCCTGCGAATCCTTTTTGGACAACTCTATTTGTAATTCAACAAGCTCTATCTTGCTGTCGGCCAATGTAGAAAATTTTTTGTTGGTTTCGGCTGCTGGTGACAAAACAGACGGCCGCTTTATAATATTTGGCCGACGTCGGCTAGCCGTTGAAGTGTTTAATAATTCTGAGCATAAAAAAGCATTAATTAGAAATTTAAAGTAAAATTGTATTTAAGAATAAGAATACATACTCGACTCTGTATTGAGTTTTATCATAGGTGGTGGGATGTCCTCGGAAGGAGAAATATCTTCAGGGGTTACCTTGAAAATTAAGTTTTCGTTAACACGAAGTGCTTGGTGCACCGGTTGCTTCAGCAGAACAGGGTTCCATGATCCCCAATCCGCAATTTCAGGTTGTGGCATTTGATAATAATGAGGTTTTTATTTACCATATTTTCATTTTGTCCACTTTTGGGTACAAGGCACGTACTATCTTCCACTTCGATAGGAAGCGGTTGCTCGATAGGAAGCGGTTGCTGGATAATAACTTCCTCAAGGTGAAATGAAATGTATTAATACATGTTTTAATAACATCCTGCATACTACTACATTTTCCTTTATATCAATTTATAAACATATGCATTACCTTCATCACTATCGAACTTGTTTCCAGTTCCTGTGGCTCCGATGCCTAAAATAAAAACTATGCGGTCCGTCCAACAGATTTTTTAAATTTTTGCGCAGGGGCGACCTCCTGTCACTGTACGGCGCAACCTTAGGGTAGCAATTTCCTTCCTCGTACTTTTTTTAGGGCTTCCCACTTTCCCCCAAGCATTTTTGCTGTCCTAAATTCGCTGAAATTTGTGTTAAAAGTTACAGCGAGTTGCTCCCAGTGCCTGTTCTTTACGGTATTTGTCACAGTATCTGTTTTTTTACATACTAAAATGTTCTTTTTTTCCTCCACAAGAGAAACCAACATATCTGTTTCCTCAAAACTGAAATTGATGCAGCGCTCACGTTTTTCCATTTTCAGGATATTCTTAAACAACCACGTGTTATACCGAAACAAACCTTGGACATGCAATAGGTTTTAAGTTTTGCTTTGCCGTTATATCCAAAAGATTAGATCTGCTGACAACTTTTCTCGTTTCAGTGTAGCCAACACGAATTTGTTACTGCATAAATCAAGAATAGCTAACCTGGGAATAAAAGTAACACGTAGAACGTTTAAAATTTTATTCCAGGTACAACTTACAGAATAAATATATTCTGGGAATTGCTATACCCTGGTTAATAGTAACATTGTAGAACCGGCCCTTAATATATATTTGTCCAGTTAAGTTTTTGAACGGATTGTCTTGTCGCACGAACTCTAACTTACATTGCAACTCCACTGCAAAACTACACTGTTATATTTCAAACCTTATCATACTGTCAAGGTAAGGAACCCTGAGGAGAAATGAAATAATTGCTTAAATATTCTCTCATAGCTGTTCCTTTAACAATTGCTTCAATAGTATCAAGAGGATTTTCGTGCAACGTATCTTGAAATCGTATCCCATCCTTCTTCCTAACAAAGTTATGGAGTACACAACATGTCTTTACTATAATATCACAGAAATCGGGATGAACGTTGAGAGCACGATGAAAAATTCGCCATTTATTACATAGTATTCCAAAAGTGCATTCCACCATTTTCCTTGCTCTTGTTAATCTATAATTAAGTATGCGCTTGGAAATACTTAAATTTCGGTGTGGGTATGGCGGTAAGATATGTTCCGATAGGGCAAAAGCTTCGTCTCCCACAATCACAAATGGCATTAGTTTACCGTTTTCGTCTTGATGTAATGGCATAGGCTGTGGAACGTTTAACTGATTTTTTTCTAATTTCTTAGATAAATATGACTGCTTAAAGACGTTAGAGTCGCTAGATGCACCGTATGCTCCTACATCAATGCTAATAAAACTGTAATCTGCATCAACTAAAGCCATGAGAACAATAAAGAAGAAGGATTTGTAATTTAAAAATGCAGATTCGCTACCGTCAGGTTTGCACATTCTAATGTGGTTGTTAAGCCATTTTGTAACCTTCAGCAAAAAAGCTGACTATTTAAGCTTTCTGTACAGCCTATCTGTACTTCAAATCTGATTCCAACATTTTTAACTTTTATCACAAAAACTCACAGGCGCAAGCTCACTTCTTGTTCATTTGAATCCGAATACCCTGTATATCGACGCGGCTGCCCCACTTCGATCATCTTGGGCCACCCTTTATCACCGTTTGCGCCCGTAAATCCAGTTATTTCCGCCGAAGCTTACGCCTCTTGATTGGCTAAGGCTCCGCGTGGTTACGCGGTTGGTAGACCTTCGCATGTTTTGCAAGCGAGCCGACCCGAGCCCGACCACTAACCCGGTCGCACTTCGACCCGAAGTGGGCAGGACCCCATCAAGTGATTGAGGAGATGGGCCCAAACACGTACTTCGTCCGGATGAGAAACCGGGAGCCCACGAAAATACATCTGAACGACCTCCGCCGAGCTCCCGCCCAACCAGCAGCAGCGGAACCCCCGCCGGTGGAGGACAATCCACCCCGACGTCCAGACCAGAGGGCCCGAGAACCTACGCAGGACCCAGCCCCGAGCCGTCGACCAACCTCTCCCGTCCCATGCCCTAGCTGTCGACCAACCTCTACCGCTCCAGGACCAAGCTGTCAACCAGCCTCTACCGTCCCAGGCTCATTACGAGTTTCCCGGCCACCAATAAGAGCCTCGGCCGCCTGGACGGAATTGTATAAATACTTGGCGGTCGCTTAGACGCAGAAGGCAGTTTCTACTTGGGATTAGACAGATTGAGGCCCAAGTAGAAAAACTAGTACTCAGGAGTAGGCAGATCGAGGCCTGAGTATTAGCCACCTCCAAGGAAGCTTCCGATGACGTCCCTTGCTGGATCGCCGAGCTGCAAGCTCCAGTATCGCCTGTGTAAAGTGTCGGACTTAGACATTCTTTTTGTGCCGAGACAATCCTTTATAAGTAAGTTAGCGTAAGTTTTATAGTTAGTTGTGTGTATATATTTTGTGTATTATATTTACTCTTGCTATATTTGTCTGTGCCATATTTTGTTCTGTGTCGGCACTGTGACCGTTGTTTGTATAATATACATCACGTGTGCCGCCACGTACTTTCTCTTGTATGTTTTAGGTTAGTGTATATATATATATATATTTGCGTGTTCCCCTTTTGATATATTTGTTTGCGTCAGCACTGTGACCGTTTTCATTAAACATCACTTGTGCTGCCGTGGCCGGTAGAAAGTTAGGCGTACGATTACTGACGTCACACCTACCTTCTCTTTTTGTAATTGTGATCTGCAGATGCCTTTGTGACGAGCACTAAGTGTTTGTTGTGTATTACGTCAGCGTGACGTAATACACTTTCACTTAAACGCTCGCCTAGAAATATTTTTATTGCATATTTTTTTCGGGTTAGCAATATGCGTTGTTCGTATTTTCTCTTCTGCATAGACCGTAATAAAACGCTCCTTTGAAATACAGTAACTGAGGTTTATTAATTATTAACCACAAGAAAGCAAAATCAAACCGATCTTGACAAACGCACATTTAGCAGTGATCATTTAGCAGTAATACTGGTTCGTAAGCGAACGCTTCTTAAAACATTCTTATTTTTAGGCAAATTCTTAGAGCCATTTTATGACCTTAAAACAACATAACTTTTATGTAGCAGCAGGCAAGAAATTATGTAGCGGCAAGAAATTTCTCTGCTAATCAGAGGCGGACTTAAATATCTCAAATTACAAAATCTAATAAAAGTAAATTGTCTGTATCTCGAATGGTATTTCGAACATGCCCCCCTCCTTGGAAGGCCGAAGGGCACTTTCAACCCCGAAACCACACTTGTTAACTTTCCGAAGACGGAAGCGGGCACAACTTGGCGAAGGACCGCTTGGTTTCACCGCTGGCGGTACGAATGGTGGCAACCCTAGGAACACCATCCTTTCCTGGATGTAGCTGCATAATACGCCCAAGCCTCCAACGCAGAGGGGGCGCGCTGTCTTCCTTTAACAGCACGAGCGAGCCTAACTGCAACTCGCCCTGGTTCTTCCTCCATTTTGCTCTTTGTTGTAGCTCCGAGATGTACTCGCGGTGCCAACGGTTCCAAAAATGCTGTTGGCATTGCTGAATATGCTGATATCTGGACAGTCTTCCGGTAGGGATCTCCTTTAGGTCTGCATCCGGAACTGTTGTCAGCGGCCTACCCACGAGGAAGTGAGCCGGGGTAATAGGGAGCAAGTCATCTGGATGGTCAGATAAAGGAAAGAGGGGACGCGAGTTTAGCACAGCCTCAATCTGCACAAGTAAAGTATTGAGCTCCTCAAAAGTTAAATGAGCTTCTCCCATGACCCTTTTGATGTGTTTTTTGCTGGATTTTATTCCAGCTTCCCACAAGCCCCCAAAGTGGGGTGAGTACGGTGGAATAAATTTCCAAGAGATGCCCTCACTGGTGGGAAAATCAGTGAATACCCCCTTATTAAGAAATTCGCCCAATTCTTTTAATTCAGACTTGGCTGCTATGAAATTTTTTCCGTTATCTGAGTATATACGAGCTGGCCTTCCTCGACGCGACACAAATCGCCTTAAGGCCATTATAAAGGCATCTTTCGTCAAATCTGAAATTAACTCTAGGTGGATCGCTTTTGTAGTAAAACAAATAAACAGCCCGATATAGCATTTATTAATCTTTCCGCCTCGCCCCTTCCTGTCTTTTATCAGAAGCGGACCTGCATAATCCAATCCAGTTGTATGGAATGGAGGCCCGGGTTCCAGACGTGACTCGGGTAGCTGACCCATTTTTGGTTGAATTATTTTTGGGTTATTTCGAAAGCATGGAATACATTGCCTGACCACTTTTTTCGCTAAATTCCTACCCAATACCGGCCAAAACTGCTCACGCACCGACGCCAAGAGCTGCTGCGGACCTGCATGAAGTAAGCGAATGTGTTCATTTTCAAAAATAAGGCGCACAAAATGGCTTTTTGCGTCCAATACAATCGGATGTCTTTTGTTGATTGAAAATTTTGAATTTTTTAATCGCCCACCGACTCTTAAGACACCATCCTGATCTAAAAATGGATCCAGGTTAATGATGCGGCTTTTGGACTGGAGGGAATTTTCAGTGTTGAGTTTATGAATTTCCTCAGAAAATGAAGTTTTCTGCGAGGCCTTTATGAGAGCTTTAAACGCATACTCTAACTCGTTTACCGAAAGCTTATCATATCTTCTAGCCGTATTTGTTCGTTCTGCCTGGCAGTTAGTTTTAAAACGAAAAATCCACGCTGTGACCCGTTTTAGCTTTCGCAACGTCGAATACCTATCGAATGGAAATTCTACTGCCGCTTGAGAAACGAATGCCCGAGTATCTTTGCGCACGTCGGGTAGTTCGGGAATTTTGCTAGTTTTCGGAACTTGTTTAGGCCAATTTTCAGAACCCTTGACCAGCCAATTCGGGCCGTGCCACCATAAGGCGAGACTTTGAATTTCGCTTGGTTTCACTCCACGTGACAAAATGTCCGCTGGATTATCCTTACTGCGTACATGACGCCAAGTATCGTCACTCGTTAATTCCTGGATTTCGGCCACTCTGTTACTTACAAAGGTTTTTAGCCTATTTTGAGGAATTTTTAACCAACCAAGGACTATTGTAGAGTCGGTCCAAAAAACGCGATCGTCGAATTTTACTCGGAGAGCCTTGGCAACCTTGTCCGCGAGTCTTGACAATAATAGTGCGCCTGATAACTCTAGCCGCGGCAGGGTGACGGTTTTGAGCGGTGCCACCTTTGTTTTTGCGCAAAGCAAGTTTACAAAAACATTGTCGTCTTGGTCGGTAGTCCGCAAATAAATGCATCCGCCGTAAGCTTTGGTAGAGGCATCTGCAAAGCCATGCACTTCGACTCGTTTAGGGTTTTCGCATAAAGCATGACGACTTATTTGAAGCGCATTTAGTTGAGGCAACTCATTTCGGAAATCGCACCAAAACGAATGCATGTGCAATGGCAACCCTTCATCCCAGGACACCTTTTCTAGCCATAATTGCTGCAATAAGATTTTGGCAGTTACAACGCACGGACTTAGCAGCCCGAGAGGATCGAAGACCTGCGAAATGCTGGAAAGGATTACTCTTTTGTTTATTTTTTTATTTATCGGGGCCTCACTTATATTATACATTAATTTATCTGTAGTCGGACACCACGTGAGACCCAAAGTCTTAGCGTTTTCGTTGACTCCAAACTCTAATACTTTTACCGATGTGTTGTCTTCAACTACGTGCTTTAAAACTTCACGTTCGTTTGAATAGAATTTGCGCAATTCAAAACATCCCTGTCCTAAAATATCAGACACCTCCTTAACAATTGCGGCAGCTTCTTCCGCGGAGTCCGAACCCGTAAGGAGATCATCCACATAGAAGTCCCTTTTGACAATTTCGGCGAACTTTGGGCGTTCCTTTTTGTTTTGTTCGGCCAGCTCATACAAGCACCGCACTGCGAGGAATGACGCTGCAGTGGTGCCGTATGTGACAGTGTTCAATTCGAAAGTGTCAAGCGGTTTTTCGGGACTGGCACGCCACAAAATTCGTTGCAAGCACCGCTGTTCTGGCGCTATTAGCACCTGCCGGTACATTTTTGCAACGTCGCCCGAAATTACATATCCATGTTGACGGAACCGCAACAAGATTGACATGAGATCGCTCTGAATGGATGGCCCGGTCATTTGTAGGTGATTCAGGGAATAACCGCTGCTTGAAGGGGCCGAGGCGTCAAAGACCACACGTAACTTGGTGGTGAGACTACTTTCCCGTAAAACACCTGAATGCGGCATGTAGTAGGCCATGGCTTCGGAATTTTTGGGTTCGATTTTTTGCATATGACCCAACTCCAGATATTCGCTTATAAAAAATCCGAATATTGCTGTCTAATTTCGGGTTTGGATCGTAGTCTCCGTTCTAGTGACAAAAACCGGCGCTCCGCCTGGGTGTATGAATCACCCAATTTTTCGACAGAGTCTTTAAACGGGAGTGCTACGATAAACCTGCCATCAACCGCGCGTTTTGTATTGGCCACGAAATGCTCTTCGCAGCTCAATTCTTCTTGAGAGAGTGGCTTTGTCGGACTGCACTCCTCAAGCTCCCAAAACCGAGCGAGTTGAGTTTGAATGTCAGCCTGTTGACTGAGATAACACGAAACCGTTGAGGATTTGTTTTTATCTGAGAAATGTGCCATGGGACCGGACACGATCCAGCCGAAACGTGTTTTCTGGAGTATCGGTTTATTAGGCCCCAGTGAAATCTGACCAATGCAAATCAACTTCCAAAAAAGCTGAGCGCCTATTAACAGATCGATTCTTTGCGGCTTGTAGAAAGAAGGATCCGCCAGCTTAATATTTTTTGGAATTTTTAGCTCTGAAGCTTTTAGATCGATGCTTGGCAATATTCCGGTGATTTGTGGCACGACAAAACACGATATGTTGGCCGAAAAATTGTTATGTAGCGCTTCAATTTTGACCTCGCATTTTGAATCTATGCTGGAAATCGCGTTGTTTAATCCTAGCACAGTTATCGATTCTTTCGAGGTTCTCAGGTTGAGCTTATTGCACATATCTTGAGTTAAATAATTAGATTGGGCACCCGAATCAAGTAAGGCGCGAATTGTATGAGGATTTTTCTGATTGTCAAGGATTTGAACGTACGCTGTTGACAACAGAACATGTGCGTCGATGCATTGCATGGAAAGTACGACGCTGTCCGCATTTGGCGTAGTTGATTCGCATGCGCTTGCATTTGCAACCGATTTTTCAACGTGCAGTAGAGTATGATGTTTTTCATCACATTTCGTACAAGTTCCCCGCCGACAAGCTCCGCGCGTGTGCCCCGGCCGCAGGCAATTTGTACAAAGCCTTAAGTTGTGCAACTTTTCTAACTTTTCATCATGCGCAAGCTGCAGAAAGTCCGAACAATTGTGGATATAATGTTGCTTTTTGCAAAACCTGCATTTGATAACGTAATTGTTGCCGCTGTTGCCCTTATTGTTAGTTGCCAAAAATCCCTTTGTGCTGCGTGAGCCTTTATTTTTATCCGCGGTTTTCTCGCATTGCGTCTGTTTCAACGTTTCGAGCAAATCTGCGCGGGATTTTACAAACGATTTTAGGTCAGCTAATGTGGGCCTTTTTTTGTCAACAATGAAATTTTCCCATTCTCGTAAGCCTACAGGATCCAGTTTTTCCCCGACAAAAAATACTACGATAGTGTCCCAATTATCAGTGGGCTCGCCTAATTGTTCCAACGCGCGCAAATTTTTTGAGACGGAATCAATTATTTTTCGGAGCCCATCTGCCGATTCTTTGGACATGCGTTCCATGTTAAATAAGCCTCGCATATGATTTTTGATGAGCAGTTTTGTGTTGTCATATCTATCTAGCAAAGCCTTCCATGCTATCGGATAATTATTCGCCGAAAATTCTAAAGAAGCGATCACCTCGCTAGCTTTATCAACCAAAGCAGCTCGTAAATAATGAAATTTTTGAATCGAGCTAATACTGTTACTTTTGTGGATTAATGACTCGTAAGTGTCGCGAAATTCCAGCCAGCCCGAATATGACCCGTCATAGGTGGGGAGTTGGATAACAGGCAATTTGATAAAATTTTGTTGCCCGTGGCCTTCGCCATAATTTGAATTTGGGCTACGATTTGAACTTGAATCTGCGGCTGAGGATGGAGAAACGTCATCTTTCGGCGCGTTTTGCTTGATAATTTGCCTGGCTACGGCACATTGTTCAAAAAATTTATTTTCGAAAGATGTTCGCTCTAAAAGTTCAGCTTCTACATCCTCCGCTGTGCTTTCGATCACTAATTGCACCTCTTCAAATTCTTCCAACAGTGATTTTATTCTGTCTAACCTATCCTGCAAATTATCTAAATCGCCCTCTGATATTTCTGACTTTCCACGCAATTCTTCTACAAATTTGAAAAAGTTGGTCAGTTTGGTTTTTACAGCTCCCCTTTTTACGGTAGGCGTCGCCATCCTTAGTCTTTTAGCGCGATAACGACTGACTAAGGAATACAAAGAATTGAAGCTAAATTACCAAAGGTATTGAACCTAAATGGACCAAATAATAACCCTCGGAGACTTTTGAAATTCGTTAAAATACCCAATTACACAGTTGCAGACTGTACTAAAATAGGTAAAAGGGAATTTTTTAGGAAATGATAAATAGGAACAACTCACTTTTTTGGCGAAGACTTGGACCCTTTCTGTTCGAATTGGAACCCCGGTTGATGTTGCAACTTCACAGTGGCTGCTTCGTCCGGCGAACGGTATTTCTCAGTTCGCGCGAGCACGTGTAGTCAAGATAATAATCGATGGATATTTTACTTTGCCGGCACTTCGGTCAGTTTCTATATTTCACTTGCACTTGTGTTGTGGAAACCACGCTCTGCTACCAATTATGTTCGTATTTTCTCTTCTGCATAGACCGTAATAAAACGCTCCTTTGAAATACAGTAACTGAGGTTTATTAATTATTAACCACAAGAAAGCAAAATCAAACCGATCTTGACAAACGCACATTTAGCAGTGATCATTTAGCAGTAATACTGGTTCGTAAGCGAACGCTTCTTAAAACATTCTTATTTTTAGGCAAATTCTTAGAGCCATTTTATGACCTTAAAACAACATAACTTTTATGTAGCAGCAGGCAAGAAATTATGTAGCGGCAAGAAATTTCTCTGCTAATCAGAGGCGGACTTAAATATCTCAAATTACAAAATCTAATAAAAGTAAATTGTCTGTATCTCGAATGGTATTTCGAACATGCGTTGTTAACGTAGTGTAAATATTGTAATACACGCGCCCACGTGTAATTTCAGTTTACTTGTGTACGCATATTCACCCACATATATCTATCTTTGTTTCACGTGTGCTGATTATTTGTGAATAAACAATTCTATTTCCTGTAACCTTAAGACTCTTATTGACTCTTGCGCCAACGGTGAAGTGCAACGCCGAACAATTCAGTGCGTTAAGTACAGTGGTGACATTCTTACCTCAGAGTTACAGCTAATCTTTCTTTTGGTGCTACAGCTATCCTCATATTGGTGTTTTCGTATGTAATGTGCGGCTGTATCATGTATAATAATTCGTCAAATGATTTCTTGCTCATTCTAAAATAATCAAAAAAAATTTGGGGGTACATACACAAGTCATCATATAATTTGTGAAATTGGCCTTTCAACAGTCTTTGGCTCATTAATGGATAAACCCACATCTTCTTTCTTCGCTTCTTTTTCAGATGCAATAATAAGTAACATAATGCCGCTTTTTCCACAAAATTCATTTTCATCTGCATATAAACGTCAATCTGACATTGTCAAATAGCAATTATTCTGCCGCTCGTGCGCTCACCCAATTTTGTTTGCTTGTTTGTTTGCTAATGGACAAGGTCTAGGCATGCAGAGTACCAGGTACCTCAGACACCGACTGCTTTGGTCATATGGTCAAAGTACTATAGTCAAATTTATACCCATTCGGAGTCACGTGATAATCTAGTAATTTTACGTATGTCGATTCTTAAAAATGCAATTTTAGGGAAATAAATGACATTCCGTTTTGTAGGTTATCCTGACATATGCCAATTTCTAAAACAAGGTTGCTACGGGTTTATTCTCTTATATGAAATCAAACTGAATTTACAGGTTAAAGAAAACATAACATGTCGTAAAATGTAAATATAATAAAGATATGTCAGCTGCTACATTAAAAACCTGCTGCGTATAGCAAATTTTAAGTCAATTTCTGTGCATGCATATTCTGTTATAGAACATTGCCATTTGAAGCCTATTTCCTTGCACAATCTATTTAGGGAAGAAACTGAATGTGAAAAATCTCCTCCAGATTCTTCAACCAAGCATTTTTTAGATTTTTTATGGTTACAAATTCTTTAGCTACATACATTTTATATATAGTGTCTTGACTGCTTCGTCGACTTCCGTTTTTGCATTCTTCACTTTCTGGCTCATATTTTCGGTAAATTGTGCTCTCCGAGATATTTAACGCAAGAGAAGCACGGCGAACAGCGTTGGAGGGTGAAACTGTTGATTTACTATTATTAATATTGTACTCTTCATTAAAAAAAACGCATAATATTCAAATTAATTGTTGTGACTGCTCGTTATACCGCATGTCCGATGGTTTCTTTTAATTTCCAGTTTTCGGCTCAACAATTTTAGGTTTTATTACCCTTATCTCAATAACTTACACGAAAAATAGAATCTGACAGATTAGAAACGTCAAATTTTTAAAATTAATTTTATGAATCGACATGCCTTTTTTTCAAATTTCTTCCATTTCATCTATTTTACTAAAGATGAACAGAGACAGACAAAAGTCACGTGACTCCGAATGGGTATAATTTTGACTATACTTAGAATTTTGCCGAGACTAAGGAGTTCCAACCTTAGCAAGGAATCTTTTACATGCTACACATCGTAGTAACATGGGACCCACGGCTTTACATCACTTCCGAATGATGGCATTCTGTAGAGGCTTTCATCTGGATTTTTTTATTTTTGAAAACCTCAATAATGAATGATTGAAATATTTACATTTAAAATCATATTGCTCAATTATCACTAACATTTAAGAAAACTTAAGTATTTTATACATGTACAAAACAGTTTTATAAAAGTCACCATTTCACACTTACAAACTACCTGCAAATGAACAAAAAATCCAACAATAGATGTTTGTCTGTTTTAGTGAAGGAACTTATGAAGAAATGGAAGGCGATAAGAGATTGATTTGTGCGAGATCATCGCTCAACCACCGCTGTGGGAACAGGTGAAGCTGCATCAAAGAAAAAGAAATACATCTTTTACGACCAGCTACTGTTTCTGTTACCTCATGTGAAAGGTAATTCCAATACAGGTTCAACCATTGCTCCACTTCACAGTCACGAAAAAGTAGGTGAGGAAACTGAGCGCACATGAAGAAATACTAGCCGATGATGCCATCAATGTTCCCCCCCCCCCTCCCTCAATTTCTTTACTGAACCAAGCTGCAACAAAACCTAAAGGCCCGAAAAAAAAGAATCTGACAGATATTAATCCACCCCCTGGCAAAAGGGCTGCTTTTGAGAAAAATATTTTGTCTTCATCAAAAGATTTGGCTAACATACTAGCTTCAAGCTTAGAATGGCAAAAAAATGAACAAAATTCAGATATAAATGGCCACAAAGCGTTTCTTCTTTCTTTTGCTCCTGTTCTTAACAGTATGCCGTTCAGTAGCTCGATGTATCTAAGAGGTCAAATATCACAGTTGTTTTACAACTACTTCGCCCAAAATGAGAATCGTCCACAATGTGTTCGACTTCGTCCATGTCAAGCTCAGCTCGAGCCACCTCCACGGCTGGCAATGTATTTAGTGAAGAAAGTGGTGATTACAATATTTCTGATTATTTACAATTGTAAATACTCTTTGTTCAATGTAAATCAATAAATAAAACTACTTATTAAAGTTTGTTTGATTTCATTACCCTAGTCTACGTTGTGGTAGGTACCAAGATAGTTAAGTTCGTCTGAAAATTTAACTGACATTTAACATTTATTAAAAAAGTCAATGTACAATAAATATTGTGTTGACTAAAAATACTTAAAACTAGTAAAAACAAACAAAAAATGTATAAATATGTACAGTAATAATATATTGTCCAGGCTAGTGAAAGCAAAAACTAGACTACCAAAATTACTATTTGTTTTAAAAAATGTTAAATGGGCTACTTGATGGTCAAACGGAGGTTGAGTAAAAAAACGCCCCTTTTAGTTAATACATTGTTAATTTTACTCACCTCAAGGTCACTACAAGTCTCTCTGCTGGTTCTATACTTCTTCTCATAACTGTGTTTGTTTTTGCTATGAATGGAGTGATTAACCCCAAAAGTTCGTTAAATGTCTCTACAGACATCCGGTAGTATTGAAAAAACTTCTCAGGATATCTCCGATGTTCTGCGAAGCTAAGACGAAACACCCCTAGGGTCAGGCGATTAGCACCAACCGCGTGTACCCACCAACGTCTTTTTTTACGTTTTTTGGCCAACAAACTTAATAACGTTAATTGGTGAACAGCCATACACCCAACTTGTACGGGATCCATAGCAAATATGAGGCGTTTTGTCGCTAGTCTAGAATGGGTCGCGTTTCACTCGCCGGTTATACGCGCTACAAAGGCGCGGCGTCTACACGCTCGTATAGAATGGGGAAAATTTTCAAGCGACTGAGCGACTAACCGGTCGCGTTTTTGTGGTTCGTGTAGAATGGGCCTAACGCTGCAGCGCCTCCGTCTGCGGCAAAGTTGGCCAAGAGTCATGTTTGGCGTCAACGTCTTGCGTCAACGGATTTACTCGATCAATCACAAGGCGAGAAATTTTGCACGGGATTATTTGGCCTGCTGCGCAGGAAGCAGAGCAGAGAGGTCGTCATTTTTAAAAGCGTGTTGTTAGATTTGGATGTGTTTAGTGTTTGTTACCAGTTTTTTAGTATTATTTATGATGTTAGTTACGTAGTATTGTAAGCTTAATATTTAAAGTAATTCCACGAAAAAATGGGAAAGAGACGTAAGTAATAATTATTGAGAATATAAACAGAGGATTTTCATAACCTTAAATGTTCAGAAGTAGATATTGGTTTGCTCATCGAATTAATGCCGCAAGAACCCCACATTTATGATAAGTTGTTTAAGGACGACATGGTGAAGCAGGGGACTTATGAAAAAGTAGGCCAAATATTAAATATAACAGGTAAAATGCTAAAACCATAGTAGTTAACAGGTATCACACATTATTGTTTTTAGGCGAGCAGTGTCGCAAGATGTGGAAGAATTTACGCGACAAATACGTCCGGGAAAAAAGGAAAATGAAGGTAACACACTCAGGTCAGGAGTACGATGAAGATTACGCACTATGGCCGTACATCAAGCCGTTGAGTTTTCTAGAGCCCTACATCAGACCCCGGAGTACCTACGCAGCTACAAAAGCTGCAACAAGTTGTGCAGCAATAGCAGCACCAAGTAGTAAGTTTTTATACGCTTGCATAAATTGTTTATTTCATTGTTTGTTTTATGTAGGCCCTCCTATAGCAACACATAGGAAAGAATTTATGATGATACCGAAATCGGTGATGATGGCATATTGGTCGAAATAGATAATGACTTATTACAGGAGCCCGAAGAGTCGCAGGAGCGTGAAGAATCACCGGAGCCCGAAGAGTCGCAGTAAGTTTAAAAGAACTCTTGCTGGGATAATATTTCAACTCGAATTCTGTAGTCACAGCGAGGTACAGTCAACCGACAAGTAGTACTCCCTCTTTCACGGCTGTGGGGAAAACCCCAAACAAAAGGGCGAAACGCAACAGCAACAAGGTGGTCAAGGAGTTAGTCTATGCGGCACGACAAATCGTAGCCCAAATTAAACCTGCCCGGAATTCTACTGACAGCTTCTTCGGGCAATATGTAGCCGAAAGGTTGCAGGAAATGGCACCAGAGCAACATTCTGCTAAACGAAGAGCAATTATACTTTTGCTCGAGGGAGAATAAAAATGTTAAAATATAATACGTTATTTTATGATAAATAAACAATGATTTACTTTGTATATTTTTTATAATGCCATACAGTTAAGATAATCTCTGAAATTTCTTTGTGGCGTGATATGATTCATGTACTTATTTGGGTATTCCGCCACTCTGAAAATTAAAAATATTAAATATCGGAACGTTTTAAGGGACAACCTGCCCTCGTTATTAACGATTAACAATTAAAAATTAACAAAACGAAGAAGTTATCTCTTTCACTGGGATCGAAAAACGACCAACCTCCAATGCATTGCTTGACGCTGACAAGCGTGTCCCTCGTGCAGTGTAGTTGTGCTACAAGTGCTCCGGCGTTTCGTGTTTAATCTCTCAGTTTAGAGTGGATTTTCTGCCGTATTGTTAATAACCACTGCTCTTGCTGAAAATTAACCATGCCTTTTACGCGGGAACAGAAACTTCGATCTTCGCCCTTATTAAAGAAACTGTCTCGACGTTGCTCGAGGATGAAAAGTTCTATGGGCATATTGTTGCAATTATTACTACGAAATTTGATGAGAAACTGGCCGATTTTAAAATAAGTTACTAAACTGAAATTACACAACGGGAAGAAAATAGATGCTTATCTTTAGAGATGGACGATCTACAACAATATTCAAGAAGAAGTAACATTCGTTTATTTGGAATAAAAGAGGACAAAGGCGAGAATGTAGAGGAGAACGATCACAACCTTGCAAGATAAGGGAAATATCAGCATTAAACCTTGCGATATTGATAGATGTCACAGGGTGGGAGGTAGCGGAGGAAATAAACCGCGTCCAATTATCCTCAAGTTCGTGAGTAACAAACATAAGGATTTGGTTTTTAGAAATAAACGCAACTTCAAAACTACTAAAATTGTAGTAAAGGAGGATTTAACGAAAAAGCGTTTGGAACTCTATAAGTTAACAGCGGATAAATACGGCTTCCGTAATGTGTGGACCTATGACGAAACCATCAAAGCTAAAATTAACAATGAAATTAAAACCATAAGAATTGCGAGCAACTTGGAAATGTAATACTGATATTTAGCGTATGTATACTTCTTATTAATGATTTAACGCTTATCTGTTGCGGCAGAAATAAATTTTTAAGTTTATAGCTGGGAGCAAATAAAATAAATTTGAATTATTTTTATCTGCTTTGGCAAGTTTTCTTATCTTAGTTTATTTTTCGTAAGCAATTACATTTATTCTACACCTATACACATATATAATTCACTGTAACTTATTAATTATAGCAGTAACTGTGCACATGGCTGTAAAGTTTAAGTGCGCGCATGTGAATGTTAGGTCATTAATGGCAAATTTTTTAGATTTAAGAGATAAGGTTATCGCTTCTAATTATGACTTAATAGCTGTGACTGAAACATGGTTAACTGATTCCATAACAAACCAATTAATTTATATCGATGGATATGTTTTTATACGTTGTGTTCCATCTAGTAGAGGTGGTGGTGTTGGGTTCGCGAAGATAGATAACTATCGAACCATTGCTTCTCGATTCCCTGTATTCCATATTTGTCCAGTTTTGTAATAAATTTTTTCCTATCAATTGTTTCAAAAGCACAGTATTATTCATTTGACATTCCACATCTACTAAAATCTACAAGAAATAATTTTTTAAATTATACTTTAAAGATTGGGGAAGAAGTTATTACAAAAACGTATGTAACTGAGTTATATAACAGAGACCAAGGAATGCCATTGGAATTAGTACCTAAGTTGACAAGCACTTTCAAAAAATTACGGTGTCGTTGGCAATACAGCTATTGAGTAGATCGGTGGCAACTGGAGCATTAGAAATTTTAATTTCGTTTGGTTACTTGGCACAAACTTCAATGGCCAGGGCAAAGTTTGTGTCCAATAGGCCATCTGTGGGAAGTATTCAACAAGTAAAGTTTCTAACAGACATCGGAAACGATTTTCAAAATATAAAAACCATTAATGAAAACAAGGACGTGACAAAATCTATTAAATTTTTAAATGGTTGGCAAACAACCATAACAGGTTTTCCAATGTTGTGGGAAGATTTGAAGTGTTCCACAAAAGCCATATTTACTAGACGTATTAACCAGGATTGCCTAGAAAATATGTTTGGGAGCATAAGGCAACAAGGGGGCAATAATTTAAATCCGACTCCAGTGCAATTTCATAATGCATTTAAAAAATTGTTTTGTTTGAATTAGTTTCGATATGCCAAGGGTGCTAACTGCATACAAGATATGGACCAACTACTGAGTAATTTCAACGCTACAGAAATAACCTCCCCACAAACTCTGATTTTAAATGCAGATAGTACTCCAACGGCGTTTAATGAAGTAATAAAAATAAATACTGAAGACTATATTAATATAGAGCTACCTGAAAAAAAATGCATTAGCATGGCTAGCAGGCTATTTGATGAGAAACTGCCTTTATGCTATTTCAGAGCGTATGAAAACTTCGAGAAACGTACATTTGGAAACCAGAGGATGCCATGTGATACCTTTTATCAGTATATATTTAATATGGACAAATCATTTTGCCAATTATTTCCCGCACTATTCATAATGTAAAACGTCGGAAGTACAATAAAAGAAAATCTTGAAGAAATTCCCTTTAATAAACCTTGTCCTGATTTTCCAGTGAATTATCTACTGTGTTTGTTTGTAAGACTACGAATTTATTATTCAATAAAATTTTGTAATAGAGATTTTAAAGAACAAAAATACACTAAAAACAGCAAAACCAATAAGAAAATAATTAATTTGAAGGACTTGTAATTTTTTTTAAGCAAATTGTATTTACCTTTGTGTTGTGTGATAATTAACGTGCAGGATGTAACAAATTTCTATTTTTTTTCTTTTGTTATAGGCAGTATTTTTTGTATTGTATCTTTTTATGGATTATTTACATGTATTCTTGTACACTTACCATCTACTACAAATACATGTTTTTTTTCTAATTTTCGTATTATTTTGTGTGCTACACCTTGGTGTAATAATTTTTTGTCATGCAACCTATCAGAAACTAGTTTTTTGGACACACAACATACTTTTCAAAATAGGCGAAGTAGCATTACAAAGTTTAGCTACTAAAAGATAATACATTTGAATAATTACAAAAACGTGATAGTTGGGCAACTTAAAGCACTTAAGAGAAATGCAGGTGGAAGATTCATCATATAGTCCTTTCTGAATTAAATTAGGTGGCTAGTTAGAATATTTTGATTTTAATAATAGGAAGTATTATTAATAAAAAACAGAGTGAGGCTTCATAGTCAGCAAAGAAAATCAAATTAAGAACTGAATCCCAGCATGAACGGATAAACTTTGCAATTGTAAGGCTATAATTGGCATAAATTCTACAGTATATTAAGAAATAATTATTTTTCAGGAAAATAGGATTGATTCATTGGGCAGTTTCTCTCTAAAAAGCGGTTATTGGTTAACTGGTATGTAAATAAATAGGGTAATTCATACATATCTTAATAGAGAGTGCTTTTGGTTTAGCTTTTTGGCGTCCCCTCTTATCCTTGCTATTTAAAAGCAACGAGATATTATGATACGGTGGAATAGAATCACACAGGGTCGCAGCATAACATTTTCTGTGGGGATAACCGAAAAAGGAGGATCATGTTAGACCTGCGTTAATTCTGATTAGAAAAACCTCACCAGAAGACCACTTCATTGGTTAGGCGATGGGGGTCGTTCCAGTTACAAGTTCAACTCGATGGGCAGGGCAACAATTGTTGGCATCGTGGATTCGTTTTTTTTGTATAATTAAGTTAGTCCTAAAACTTTAGAAAGATATACATATATACTGTTCAATTAATTCATAACATAAAATACGTCAAGTTACTATCAAATAATGGGCATGTGACTGAAAACCCAGGTTGTGGCTTTGTAAACGTCAAATCAAAAGGGTTTTAATGTTATGATGTATACATCTATCAAATAATGGGCATTTCTTATACTTCAGAAGTGTGAATTGAGTTAAACGTGAAATCAATTAACAGCATTAATTAAAGATATAAATAGGTATAAAGAGCTCTTTAGATTGATCTTACCTGAAAGTTGAATTTTCGTAAAAGATAGAAAACTTTCCATAAAACTAAAGGTGGGTTAATCAATATAAATCAAGTAAAAGATCTTTAATTCAATATTTCAATATAAAGTAAACTATAGAAACTGCCATCCTAAATACCCTTTATTATATTAAACTCCCAATTGACATCAATATGAACCATGAATTATACAGGGTCCGGCAGGGAAGTATGACGTTTTTGAAATGAGTATAGCAAAGCAGTGGGGGGGACTAATGTTTTCGGAACGGGTGGTATGTACTCGGTGATAGATGCCGTTTCAGTTACCATGGAGCCGTGGACAGTAGCACATCGTGTGTTTGCTTACGACACATTTATTGAAACCGGTTTTTCCGTGGTTGCCACACAACGCAGGTTTCAACTTCATTTTAATGTTGGACGTCACGGTCGTGTTCCTACACGAAACACGATTAGGAAATGGGCGAACAACTTTCGCACAACTGGATCGTTGAGACCTGGAACACCTCGTGGAGGTGCTCGAACAGTCAGGACTCCTGAAAACATCGAAAGAGTTCGTCAAGCGGTGGAGGCCAGCCCGCGCCGATCAGCTGTACGACATGCTCGCGCTCTACGATTATCAGACAGGTCAGTTCGCCGAATGTTGCATTTGGACCTGCATTACCACCCTTACAAAATCATGGTGGTACAGGAACTGCAGCAAAATGATTGTATACGGAGGTTTAGATTCGCAGAAACCATGTTGGAAATGCTCCGGGATGACAGTGTATTGATAATGAGTGACGAGGCGCATTTTCATTTATCGGGAACTGTGAATAAGCAGAATTTCCGTTATTGGTCGCCAATTAACCCGCGGGAACTTCACGAAACACCACTTCATTCGGAAAGACTAACCGTGTGGTGTGGGATAGCCCATTTCGGCATCATCGGTCCTTATTTTTTCAGAGAAGGCGGGCACAGTGACTGTCAACGCAGAGCGTTATGTTACGATGTTGCGCGATTTTTTCATTCCTGAACTGAGAAGACGTAACATAAACCTTGATACGGTTTATTTTCAACAAGATGGGGCAACCTGCCATACTTCAAGGGCGTCTATGGCCTTTTTGAGGCAACATTTTCAAGGGCGCCTCATTTCACTGCGTGGGGACGTCGAGTGGCCCCCACGATCGCCAGATCTCTCGGCCTGCGATTACTTACTATGGGGATACCTTAAAGCAAAAGTTTTTATTGAAAAGCCTCGCACTCTTGATGACCTTTCGCAAGCGATCACAAGAGAAATTCAAGCGATTCCAGCCGAAATGTTAGACAGGTGTATGGACAACTTTTTATTTCGTTTACGGCAGTGCTTGCAAAAGGACGGCCACCACCTAGATGACATTATTTTTGGTTCTTAAGTAAAATTTCTTTATGTTTTCATGTAATAACAAAATGGCACTATGTAAATAATCTTTGGAAAAAATCAAAATTATATTTCGTTCAAAACAAAATGATTTATTGATTTTTGAAAATAGTCATACTTCCCTGCCGGACCCTGTATGTACATAAAGGTATTCGAAGATTCACAACAAATACCAATTAAAAGGGGTGTACGCCAGGGTGACACTATATCACCTAAGTTGTTTATAACGGCTCTACAAGATGCTTTCTGCCAACTCGACTGGAAAAACAAAGGAATTAATATCGATGGCCAAAATCTCAATCACTTAAGGTTTGCAAATGATATAGTTCTGGTTAGTAAATCCCCAAAGGAACTGCAAACGATGATTGATGAACTAAACAACGTATCGAAGGAAATAGGACTTAAAATAAACATAACAAAAACAAAAACTATGACCAATACCGAAAACGACATTAATATTACATTTAATCAGAACAGCATAGAGCTTGTAGACAGTTACATATATCTGGGACAAAAAATAACATCAAAAAACAATATAAATGAGGAAGTAACCAGAAGAATTAAATTAGCCTGGTGTGCATTTGGAAAACTCAGTAACATCTTTAAATCCGATATCCCTAACAACCGAAAATGTAAAGTGTACAATCAATGCGTTTTGCCAGTCTTTACATATGGAACAGAAACCTGGAGTTACATAAAAAACAACATAAGAAAAATGGCAAGAGCCCAGAGAGCCCATGAGAGTTATTTTAAACATCAAACTATCTGACCGTGTAAGAAATCCGGAGATAAGACATCAGACAAAAATCATCGATGTAACACAGAAAATGGCACAACTGAAATGGTCCTGGGCTGGACATATTGCTAGAATAAAAGATGACAGGTGGACAAAACGCGTAAAGATTGGCGTCCAAGGGAAACTAAACGCAGTGTGGGAAGACCAAATACACGATGGAGCGACGATGTTGTAAAAATAGCAGGTATGAGATGGCAACAAATCGCACAAGACAAACATAAGTGGAACAACAAGGGGAAGGCCTACATCCAGCAGTTGATGAACATAGGCTTATCGTGATCGTGATCGTGACATAAATATCATAGAAAAAATTAACAATTTAAATAAAATTGTTGGCGCCCAATACTTCTTGTTTAATGAACTAAGACCTTTATGTGAAAGTGAAGTAAAAAAATCCCACACTTATCATACACATATCGCAGCCGAAGATTGAGCTAGTCGGAGTTATGTGAGCCTTCTCAGGTAGGTTACAATAGTTGGTACATCAACACCTTAGTAAAAAAAAAACAGGAAGAAGTGTAGAAATCGGGTGCCAGTGTAAGTGCCTAAGGGAAAGTCCCAACGCAACAATGCATAAAAACAGCGTAGTTTATGATAACACCATATTTATATTTCCTTAAAAATGTGTTTATACTGATTAGTTTTTAATTGCTGTGTTATATCCTGTTACGGGCTAAAAGTCACTTACAGCTATTTATTTAATTAATTGCTCTAATTTTCGTTAAAGCTGATTTTTTTCTTATCTTTATTTAAACCTATGTTTGCTTACAATAATACTGAGCATTCAGATCTTCTATAAACTATATTTCAATCTAAGTAAGCCATTTGATAAGAATTACAGGCCTGAGAGCCCCTGGTGTGTAGGCTTCACTTTATGCACATTGGGTTGCTATTATCTGACCCCTTCCCAAAATTTTATTTTTGGTTATCAGTTTTTGGAAACCATCTTGTCATTCGCCATTTTTGTGCTGTTAAAGGCAGGTGCCTCGAAAATTCACGTCTTGGAGACGTAGCTTAATTGGATTCCTTCGGTGGCATCTTAGACTGGGAGTTACTTTTGGTGTGTTATGGATTCCTCGGATGGTCTGTAATAGACCCCGGGAATGGTATTTGTGGTAATCTCCTAGCCCAAACTTCGTTTGGGGATTTCGCTTTAGCAAGCACATGTTTCTTCTTTTTGGCGTAGTGCAGCCGTGAACATCTAAAACGGGTATGTGTTAGTAAGTTTACTTTACTCGACTCTATGACCTGATGCCTTTTTAGCTTTTCCCGTTGGAGACGTAACTACACTTTTCCGTTTGATGACGTACAACGGCTTTCCTATTTGGAGGCGCAGCTTTCGTTGAGTTACGGCCATTGAACTGGTGGATATTCGAGCGATATTCCGCCCATCGGGTGCACATCCGCACCTCGAATCAATTCGCAGAAGATGGTCCCCTATCGCCTGCCCTTCAGCTCGACACGAACGTAGGGATAGCGCAGGTGAGCGCCTGTAAAACCTCTTCCGACAGACACCTGGTCGTCGCCCGCTTCGTGGCCGCCTGACCTCCGTCTAGGCTCACTGCAGCAGGGGAAATCCATCGCAAGGTCGGTTAGGTTATTATTTTCATTTCGATCCCTCGAATTCCGACTTCCTCCTGGAGGCGCTTTCGTGAAAGTGCTACGACGTGCTCAATAAACTCTCGAATGCTTTTAATGTGTATTTTAAGCGGTTAACTCACCTTTAAAATAAATGTAGTTGATAACCCGCCATCGTAAAAGGTAAAGAATATTTGGTGGTAGCTCTTTTTAACTGACATTCAGTCTCTTAGATCATATGTACGGTGGTGTCTCTGGCCTCGCCCTAATTTCAACGGTACTGTAATATTTTTGTAAGGCAAGTGCATGAAAAGTTTAATTTGACTCTCAATCGTCACGATGCCGTGGTGACTTGATTTACAGTTGGATAACACAATCATATGCGCCCCGCTTTGCAAGCAATTAAATGTAATGTTCGCTTACGACCCTTTAATGCGAATTGCCTAGCATTATTGTGAATTCGCGATTTATAACGCCTTATACGGTAACAACAAGATCTTGTAGGTCGTGTGTGCGTCTTGAAAATTTAATTAGTAGTTACGCCTTGCATACTGGATGCTTAGTTGCATTCAACGTGCCTTTCTATTTTTATTTAATCTTAACAGTTGTGTCGAAGCCACGATGCTTTCGACCGTTTGCTATTTATTCAGTAGTGCATTTGGCCAAGTTTAGCGTCAATTTTTGTAATTCTTAATACTAATATTTTGTCGCAAATTAAGATATCAATTACTTTTTTATTTACTTACCTAACTTGGATCTACTTGTCAACTACGCTTTTACGTTTATATAAATGTATATGGCAATTTTGTGGTGAGGTTAGCCATACGCTTAATTTTTTTTTAACTGTGATATGATCTCCCTATTGAGATTTTGTGTGTGTATTTTAATTGTGCATGTATTCTTTGTTTGCCGCAATTATACTACCTTGACCTATTTATCTGCGTATCTGATTTGTGCCTTTGTCGTAACCTTTTTATTTTTCAGGTTTGGTTAGTAGCGCCTTCCGTAGTGTATCTTTTGTTTAGCAAAGTGCTGGGTTACTAGCTACTTGGCGCCCATATTTTGTTTTTCAGCTAAAGCTTATGAGTTTTTTGTTTTACCCACGACCAGCTCCGGCTGAGAAGCCGTTGGCCTTTGCTTACTTCTTTTTTTAGTCGCCGTAACGGTAACAATCCATATTACTATTTACACCACTCTATTATCTATATATACTGGAACTCGTGGCCAGCCTACGTCTGGCCCAGCCAGCGTAAAGAAACGGTTAACAATAAAAATGCTTGCTCAAGGCGGCAGCCAGCCTACGTCCGGCCTTGCCAGCGTTAACAATATAAATGCGGTCTCGCCATTCGTGCGCGCGCGCCACTTGCTAGTATGCAGGCCGTTCAGGCTGCGCGCGCCACCTTACGCCTGGACGGCCGGCATCAGCTCTTATAATATAGTTCTTCGAAATGGAGAGATAAGGAAAATCGGCCGCCGGCGACACATTCTGTATCTCGGATACCGATTTACCATTGGAGCATATTAAGCATATGAGTCCACGTGTACCAGGGCCTGGACACGCCTACTTTTGCCAGCCAGAACATATGATATCATATCATAGGCGTAGCAGATTTTCTTCAACTTCTATTTAAATCGAATAAGCAGGGCGTTCCTTACTATACAACGATCATAGAGCGTACGTTATTTGACAATGAAAAATTTATTAACTTAGTAGAGCCCAATCCCTGACTTTAAATACAGCACATCTAGACTAATTCGACAGAAACAGAGAACAGCAATGCTAGGTCCATAACAGCACGGCACTGCAAGTGCCTGAAGGCCCGCGTCTGAGATTCAGTCGCCGCGTCTGAATAGACCCAGATTCTGTATCCCGCATACCGAATCTCGGATACGGAATCCCCGTGTGTTCAGGGCCTAAGGGACTGAAATTGTTTATGAAATGCATTATGCAAATCACTATCTTAAAATAAAACTAAGTAGTATCAGTAAAAAAGTGCGCGACTTATGCGTGATGACCATGTATGCACGTGCTTGATTACAGCCCAGTCATAGCATTGATGAGTCGGCTACTGTCTTCCGCTGTATTATCTTATCTAAGTTTATATAAGTTAGTTATTCACATTATTTCGCCAGTCTTGCTAGCATCCTGCATCCAACATTGTAAAACGCCGCTCGCTTCTAGCAAGCTCCGTCATTGTTTCTGAATTTCCACTAATACAGTTTTATTTGAATTAATAAAGTTTTTTTAAAAAGTCGAAACGACGTTAAACCGAGTTCACTGGCGCAGTCGTTCGGATTGGCCAAAAAGGCACTCAGCTTTTTGAGTTTCAACTCTTAATTGACCAAAACAACATTCCATCACCGGAGTCTTTGGGAAACCTCAACACGACAAGAATTGCCGAAGTTGTAGAGTACCAGAAGCGTTCCGCCGCCAACCCAGAAGAAAGCCTTTCCAACCTTCGAAAAGTGGAATTCTACCCCTTCAGAGCCAACGTCGCTGAGCCGGAGGACAAACATCGCCGAAAGCCCAAGCTCCGCTGGTTCCTGAGCCCTGACTATAAAAGTCACCCGACCATCGAGGTCAGCAGTCTATTGAAGACAACCCACGATGAAATTCATGTAAGAATTTACTACAAATATTTTCGAAGTGAAAATTTAATTAATACTAATACTAACATACATTTAATATTTAATTTTAAGAGCATTTAATTACACTGTGCGCTCAAATACTTAATTTCTCAGAATAAATAAGCTGTTGTGGGCACTGGTAATTAACAATTGCATTTTAGTTCATAAGTTCATGTGGAGCGCGGTAAGCGAGTCGTTTAGCGTGTTGATTAACAACACTTAATATCCAAACCACTCACGATCCATAAGTAGGCACCCTGTAGGACCCCTACTAACATAAAGTAAAGTGAATTTGAACGCTGGATTCCTCGGACTCAGAATCCCTTCAATCACTGACGACGAATTAGAGTTATTTCCGAATCATAATCTACCGAATTCTAATCCAACAAATTTTGATTTAAACAAACTATCATTTGTATTCCAAAATCTCGAAATAGCTAACGAAAATCAGCCTCAAATAAATATGCCACCACTGCAACCACCATTTGCCGGATATCATCCAGGATTCCATACTTCATTGTTAAATGAAATTCCCAAGTACGAAGGAGCACCTTCAGAGCTCTCAGAGTACATAAGAGCCGTTAAAGACATCTTCCACCAATTTTGGCAACGACAGAAGGGAGCATACATAAATAAATTATTGCTTTCTGCTGCACGCAACCGCCTTAAAGGTGCTGCACAAGAAGTAGTAACGGAACAAATTTTAAACTCTAAGAATGCTCTTAAAGCAATTCTCATAGAAAATTTCGGTAATCAAAGATCCGAATTAAATTTAAAGATTGACTTATCTCGATTAAGGCAACAAGATAGAGAATCCCCTATCGAATACTACAATACGTGTAGATCTCTACTAGCGATACTAAATACAAAAATTTCCCTCAGCAACGAACATCAAATAATAAAAACCCATAAAATAAGTGAAGCTAGAAATTTGGCACTCACTGCTTACATTAGCGGATTAGCCGAACCTTTAGGTTCATTTATCAGAAGTCGTTCTCCCCAAACATTAGAAAATGCATTAACTTTCGTAAATACAGAGCTTGACATTAGATATTTCCAAAATTTAAACAGTCGAAATTCATATCAACAAACAGCCCATGTAAAGCTTAACTTTACCCCGCAAAAGCAGAATGATAGCAGCTTTCCCCAAAGTCAATACAATTTAAGAAGTAATCAAACCCCAAGCTTTCCCCAAAGTCAACACAATTTTAGAAGTAATCAAACCCCGATTTTTAAACAAAACTTAAATAACTCTTCTCAAAAATTCCCTACATTTCGACAGAATAATCCCAGCTTAAACGTTTTCATACCTCAGAAAAACTTTCAGCCGTCATTCAAGCCCGAACCAATGGAAACATCCACAAAAAGAAAAGGCCTGTGTCTCATCAGTTGAGCAGAAATTTACCGCCAGCTCAAAGACCTAATTTCCAAAATCATTTTAGACAAAACAGTTTTGTGAGACAATCAAATCCACCATATAATTTTCCTAATAACAGCAACTACATCATGCTGAAATAGCCGTACCGTATGAAACTTATTCCCCTGTAGAATACGAACAAGAAAATCCCGAATTCGACGAAAACGAACCCCAAGAATTAAACGCAACACCTGACTATTTTGAACTTCCACATCCAGATGATGCAATAAATTTTCAAATGTAAGCCTCGGAATAGAATCTTTCGGTATTAATCCCTCACCTACATTACCTCACTTACTAATTCCTAACATAAAACAAAAATTATTAATCGACACTGGTAGTTCCAGAACGATACTTTCCCCTGCTTTCGTTTACGAACACTTTCCCGATACATTTTTGAATGAAGACACATTTAGTAGCAGAAATTCCTATTCCATCACTCTTTAATCAAGAAGGAGACCATTTAGTTTATTTATACGATTTTCATCCCGCGTACATACATTGGATTAATTGGTACAGATTGTTAAGTCATTTTGCTATTTCAGATGCTTAATTGCATTTCACGCCGTTAGTTAGGTCATTTTGGTATTTTGAATAGCCGCCTAAGCTTAGAGCAGCGCGCCCGTATGCTAAGCCCTTTTAGCTCTTTATTTGGCTCCATCGCCTAATTCCAGAATCACGATTTCGCACATAGTTAGCCTAAAAAGCAGTATTTGTCGTCGGTTGGAGCTCTCCTCTGATGGCGTTTTTCTGAATTCTGAATAGCACGCTGTGGCGGCGTGATACCAGCGTGGCCCGCATTGGTTTGTTTCATTTAGCACGCGGTGGCGGCGTGATACCAGCGTGGCCCGCATTGGTTGGTTTCATTTCATCGCCTTGCGATTCGCTGTGGTTTAGTCACGTGGGGGACGCGGCGAAGGTGACCTTTTGCCGACGCTTCCCTCGGTGAGTCTTCCAGAGCCCGTGGCAGAGAGCGCTTGTGTGTGGTGGTGGTGATTCGAAATTTGTGGAGTGATCTTCGGCGTAACGTGGGTGTTTTGGAGCCCAGTTCCTGCTACTATTAGTGAGGGGTCGTGCCCCCTTCATCTCGACCTACGAGGATTTGGTTCAGCAGAACGAGTGAGGCCCCCATCATTTTCGTCGTCCCGTTGTACGCGTCTTGACGCGTCTCCCGTCGCCATTGAGGCGGTTATGCATTCACCCCCTTTCGCCGTTGTAACACCGAAGGTACCTACCACCTACGATTGCAGCTCGTCGCAACTCAGCTGTACCAGGCTCCCTCGCCGCCCACGCATTAAGGTATGTGCCTTTAACCTGATTACCGCTGTGAACGCGAGTGTTACTCATTACTATTCATTACTACGCTAGTGTATTCATTCAGACTGCAGACAGTTCAGGCCGTGAAGGCTAATGTAAATCGTCGCTGCCCTTGCATAAGGCAATGTGTATCTTTGTACCTATTCATTACTACGCTAGTGTATTCATTCAGACTGCAGACAGTTCAGGCCGTGAAGGCTAATGTAAATCGTCGCTGCCCTTGCATAAGGCAATGTGTATCTTTGTACCTATTATTGCTGTTCACTAATGTTCAACATCTGTCGTTAAGCTTAGAGCGCGCGTGCCAGCTGGTGCCCTTAATTATAGAGTAAGGTTAGATACAGGGCGACGCATTCTGCTACCCCATTGTAACTCGAAGTGAAATATATGATTGGTTAGTTAAGGGAACTATTGTTTGTTTCGGTTTGTGCATGTTCTGTTACAGATAGACGCCCCTTTATTGTACGAATTATTGTACGACGGAACGAGGAAGCTGTGAGCGTGCAGGTGAGTGGGACAGCTGCGTAGTCGTGGGCGGATGGACACCTAATCACAATCCTTGCTTAAGGCAATCCCGAAGTTGTTGTTTGACCTTGCAACTCTTGAATAATCTTATTGGCGGAGTATTTTTGCATGCTTCGCTCCCGTCTAACCGTCCAGGCCCGGTTAGCCGGGTTACGACAGGCTTGGTGGCGCCCTCATAATTTCGACATACCCTGTATATATTATGCCACAGCGCGCTTGCCCAGAACGTATCGTGTGACTCACGCCCGACTCCCTGAGCGTTCCAGCCGTGGCCTATTAGCCTATTTCGAACCGATCTCAGGGCAAGTGTGTCATGTTTTCAGGACTGATTCCGTGGTGCGACGCTCACCTTGGGTGGGTGTCGTAAAGTCCTTTTTATACCGTAACAGGCTAATTTTGGCGGCCCAATCGCGTGGGGCTTGTTGTTTGTTGTTGTTGTTGGACGGTAGTAGTCTCCTTAAGCCCACCCGTCGTACGTCTTAATTTTGGCTATTCCAACGTCTGAGGCCTTGTATGTTTGTTTTTCTTATTAAGCCACCCGTTGTGCCTTGATTTTGGCTATTCCAACGTTTGGAGCCTATTGGTGCACGACAACGCTCGACCTCATTTTGGGGTTTCCTTTTTTTTGCGCTGTGTGTCTTAATTTTGCTGTTATTGGACTGGAGTAGTCTCGTTAAGCCCATCCGTGTGTCTTAATTCTGACGCTTTAACGTCTGAGACCTTGTTGCGTGACAACGCGCGACCCCATTTCGGATTTTTTTTCTCTTTTCCTGTCGCTCGATTTCGGGCGCAGTACTGTCTGTGACCATTGTTGGTTGATAGTAGGCGCGTTAAGCCATTCGTTGACCGCCTAGTTTTGGAATTTGCTCTTTTTCGCTTATGTTCGGTCTCTTCGCAAAGGATATGGACAGATAGTCCCGTTAAGCCATTGGGCGAGTGAAAGGTAACAAACCACTTTTTCCCGATTTCTCCCGTCTTGACCGTCTACGATTTGGTTCGGATATCTGACGTAATTGACTTACCAAACACGTGCTAACGTTTTTCTTTTTATGCGACGTATTACACAAGTCGGTCCTTTCCCGGTTGTAAACATGGTGCTAAAGCTACATATTGAACGCCTGCTTCGCGCGGAGGCTGAATACGAGTTGAGAATCAGAGGCCGTGATGCTTCCGGCACGGTTACCTTGTTGCGCTCCCGGTTACGCGACGTATTGAGAGAGGAGGGACGCGCAGATATGGATACGCGACCGCCGTACCCGTATACGTTCGGGGAGGATCTCACGGCCGTGACAACATTGATTGGCGAATTAGAAGAAAAGATTCAGCTATATTTAGCTAACCCGACTAAAGAAGTAGCGGCTACGATCGAAACGAAATTTTATCACGGAATGAACCGTCTGACGAATTGTTCAGCTATAACGGAGGAAGAGCGAGCGCTCAAACAAAAAGCGTTCGCGGAATTATCACTCATACGTTCAACCTACGAACTTAACCAAGTAAAGCTAGGGTCGTCTGCGACTACGGCTGAGAAAGAAAGCGCCGTAGCGCTGCCATCGACGTCCGGTGTCGCACCTACCATTACCGTCGCGACGACGACTACGACTACGACGGCGGCAACCATGTCGACTCCGAGTTTTGTTGCGCCGATGTCGCGTACGATCTCATTTAAGGCAACCCCTGTTTCGAAATGGAACATACAATTCTCAGGTGACCCGAAAGGTCTGTCGGTCAACGCTTTCATCGAGCGTGTTAGCGAACTCAGAGTGGCCAGAAACCTTACCGAAGAAGAGTTGTTTATGCAGGCCATCGATTTGTTTTCGGGCAACGCATTGCTATGGTATCGCGCGAATAGAGCGACCCCTAACACGTGGCAACAGTTAGTCAATTTATTGCGTCTAGAGTTTCAGCCTGCGAATTATGATGAACGGTTGTTGGACGAAATTAGACGTCGCACGCAAGGCCCTACGGAAAGTATGGGCATTTATATCGCTATCATGCGCACAATGTTTTCGCGCCTGACCGAAGCGGTTCCCGAAGAGAAACAGTTGCGTATTTTGTTGCATAATATTTCACCTTTATACCAAACCCAGTTGGGGTTGACGGAAGTCCGGTCGGTCGACGAGCTAGCGCTATACGGACGAAAGATTGAGGAACGGCGCTATGCCATTGAAACTTACGTGCCACCTTCTAGAAAGAAGTCTGACTTAGAAACAGACTTGGCATATGTCGAGGTCGCGCCTATCGCGGAAACGTGCCCAGTTGATATTGTCGAAACGCGTGACGTTAATACTCCCGAGAGGAGGAATCGAGAACCGGCACCCAAGTCAAGCATACGGTGTTGGAACTGTAACGAACCAGGCCATAGAGCCAGTAGGTGTCCGCGACCCCGCGGCAAGAAATTCTGTTACCGTTGCGGCAAACCTGAAGTGACCGTAAACACTTGTCCTCGTTGTCGAACAAGAGATAGGGGACAGGGAAACGACCCCGCGAGACGCTGAACGGTCGAGCAGTGTCCTCGCGCGTGTTTAGCAATTCGACTAAATTTATGAAGGGACTTATCGAGGAGCGCGAGACCAAATTTAAAAAAAAATAAAGTCATTCTCGATTGCGTATTAGAAAGGTCATCTGATGACCGTCGACCGCGCATGTGACTGTTGAAATCATGGGTTTCGAGTTGTTAGCTTTGTTGGACTCAGGAGCGAATCGAACGATCTTAGGAGCTAAGGGTTGGGACGTGTTGCGTACTGTAGGCCTGCGCATAAATAAGAAGCTGAGACCCGTTTGCTCAGTGGCTAATGGACAGACCGTGACCAGTCTAGGTACCCTGCACTTACCTATTCGTTTAAATAACAGAGTGGTAGCTATCGATGTTTTGATAGTTCCGGAGGTTCCGCACACCCTGATCCTGGGGATAGACTTTTGGAAGTCAGTGGGAATAGTCCCAGACGTGTTTCGAGGGGAGTGGGAATTCTCAAAACCCGGCGTAGCGGCCATTGATACTCTACCGGCAATTTGCAGTCTATGTTCAACCTGAACTCGGATCAACGAGCCCAATTAGACACTCTCGTAAACCGACATTTTACTACCGCTAAACCCGAACTCGGCTGCGCCAAGTACGTTCAACATAAAATCACTACTAAGGCGGCACCGGTTAAACAAAGGTACTACCCGGTTTCTCCGCAATGCAGGCGCATATCGATGCTGAGTTAGACAGGATGCTGAAATCAGGCGTGGTGGAACGTTCTCGTTCAGCCTGGTCGAGCCCGATTTTACTAGTTAAAAAGAAAGATGGGACCTATCGTTTCTGCGTTGACTTTCGCAAATTAAATAGCGTCACCGAGAAGGACGCCTACCCGATACCTTACGTGTCTTCGATTTTGGATCGCTTACGCGATGCCCGGTTCATGACGTCGCTTGATATCAAATCCGCGTACTGGCAAATTGAAATGGAAGAGAAATCTAAGGAACTAACGGCCTTCACAGTACCCGGGCGCGGTTTGTTTCAATTTACTCGCATGCCCTTTGGGCTTCATAACGCGCCAGCGACTTGGCAACGTTTCGTCGACCATGTGTTGGGTCCCGAATTGGAACCTTACGTCTTTGTCTATTTAGATGACGTGATTATTTGTACCCCGACTTTCGAAAAGCACGTCGAGATTCTAGACGAAGTATTGCAGCGACTAAACGACGCTGGTTTAACACTGGGTCGTGATAAATGCCATTTTTGCCAACCAGAATTACGATACCTGGGCTATGTCGTTAACGCCCAAGGACTTTTAGTCGACCCCGATAAAGTTTCGGCGATTCTTAACTTGCCGCGACCTAGAAACGTTTCGGAGATACGGCGAGTTGTCGGCATGGCATCGTGGTATCGGCGTTTCATACCAAGTTTCTCAGCCATTATTGCTCCGCTGACGTCGTTATTGAAAAAGTTTCAGAAGTTTGAGTGGACCGAGTCATGCGAAGTCGCATTTACAACCATCAAAAATTGCCTAGTTTCGGCACCCATTTTGTCGTGTCCCGATTTTTCTCTCCCGTTTATCGTACAGACGGACGCTTCCAATGTTGGTATCGGCGCCGTGCTGACTCAGACCGTTGATGGCCAAGAACAAGTCATCTGTTACATTAGTCGGACTCTTACGAAACCTGAGCGTAACTTTTCGGTTACGGAACGCGAATGTTTGGCCGTCCTGTGGGCCATAGAGAAGTTACGCCCATATTTAGAAGGCACTCACTTCACAGTCGTTACTGACCATCATCCACTTATCTGGCTAAATAATCTTAAGGAACCCACCGGGAGACTCGCCCGTTGGGCTGTTCGTATCCAACAATACGACTTCACGATCAAACACCGGAAGGGAAAAGACCACGTCGTTCCGGATGCGCTGTCCCGTGCTATACCCGAAATAGATGTAGTCTCAGTTGTCGATTCTGGAGAACCCGAAGCCGGTGCTCAGGCACCGAACGACAGTCGAACTGACCGTTGGTATAGGCGCATGTGTACACGCGTCGTAGAAAGACCATTCAAGTATTCGGCGTGGAAACTATCGCGAGGGAAATTGTTTAAACATGTTAACGTAAAATATCCCGAATTGGACGAAGGCACGAGTTGGAAAGGAGGTGGTTCCGAAGCCTCAACGCGCCGAAATTCTCCGCAAAAACCATGACGAACCTACCGCAGGCCATTTAGGCATTTATAAGACCTACGGTCGTATCGCTCAACAGTATTATTGGCCAAAACTTAAGGCGGATGTGACCCGTTACGTTAACCGTTGCGCGACGTGCCTAGCGCAGAAACCCGAACAAAAACGCCCGGCCGGCTTGATGTGTCGTCACCCCGTGGTGGATAAGCCGTGGCAAATGATATCTATCGACATTGTAGGGCCGTTGCCCCGTTCAAAGAAAGGCTACGTATATATTCTGTCCGTAGCTGACTACTTTACCAAATTTACCCTTTTCTTCCCGTTGCGTACCGCCACTGCGACCGCGGTGACTCAGAAAATTGAGAACGATGTTTTCTTGCTCTTTGGAGCACCTCAGTACGTCTTGGTTGACAACGGCGTACAGTTTCGCAGTAGAGAATTCCGACAGCTTACCGATACGTATAAATCACGAATCATCTTTAACGCGCATTATCATGCGCAGGCCAACCCCGTCGAACGCGTTAATCGAGTATTAAAAACTATGCTAGCGTCGTACGTGAAAGACAACCACCGGGAGTGGGATAAAAATTTGTCGAAAGTCGCTTGCGCAGTGCGTACCGCAGTACACGAAGTCACCGGCATGACCCATATTTTGCCAATTTCGGCAGAGAGATACAGTTAGAGGGGACGCGCGCCAATAACCCCGAGGAGGTGGATGTTTCGGAACAAATACGAGTAGAGAGTCGCGAAGACTTGTTACGACGGACTCCCGAGTTAAGGTCGGTATATGAAGACATAGTCAAGCGACTAGGACGTGGCGTACAAAGCCTCCAAGGCGACTTACGATTTGCGAAGGCGCCCGGCTCAATTCGCCGTTGGCGATACCGTCTGGCGACGAAATTACGTACTTTCCGATGCGGCGAAATATTTTAACGCCAAGTTGGCTCCAAAATTTATAGGGCCGTTTTATATCAGTCGGCAAGTTTCGCTTGCCACTTACGAGCTGTCCGACGAGACCGGTGCCCCGAAAGGCACTTGGCACGCGAAAGACCTAAAACCCAATCCCACGGACGTTTAGCCTTCTAACGCCCGTTTTCCCTAACCCCCCTCCCTTTTTCTTTGTAGGCCTTGACGGCCATACCGCCGGCCTAGAGCCGTATCTTCAGTAGTACCTACCTTTCCCCGAGCTTCCTTGTTGGGGGAACCCCACAATGCGCCGATCCCGTGACGCGCAACGTGCCCTCTTCAGGCGGCTTGCGGGACAGGTTACGAGGGACTTATCCTTTTCCCCCCCCCATGTTCTTTTGGAACGGTTGGTCGGAAGTGTGCATGGGAGTAAGACGTTCTATTGACCCGATTTTGACGAGCGCCAACCGCGCGTTTTTTTTTATTATTAGATATTTTCACGGTTCCAATTTGGAACCCCAAACCCTCCTTCCCTATGCTCTATCTTTACCTTTCTTTTCCCCTTGTCATTACTATCTACCGTGTCCCGGCGACAACTACCCAACCCCGTTGTTCTCTTTTTCTTTCCACCTTCCAAAACCGCACTGTTAGGTGACCGTCATGGACCCGGTGTTAAGGTCCAGTCGGCGTTTCGTGACCGCCGCCGCAGTGCGTGCCACACCCGTTTCGGGTCTGGTCGGTTATATTTTGTTTGTCTTGTCGTTTTGGTGGTCGATTATCGACGTGGTTTTGCGAACCGTTGTGGTGGCACTCCTATTTTGGGAGGGGCAGTCGAGCCGGATCGGCGAGACTGTCCTCAGCCTGCCTAGTCTTTGCCCGTTTGGTTCCCCGAGGGAGCCAGACGCGAATCGTTTTGTGGACCCCTGGCGGAGCGCCACTCCTTTTGGGACAGCCAGTTTTCTTGTCGCCCGTTTTCCGTGGTCCGGGAAGTGTGTACTAGCCATCAGCGAACCGCCAGGTCCTACCCAATTTTCGTATTTCCACTGGCGTATCCAGTCTTTCTTCTCCCTCTTCTCTCTTCCCTCCTGTCGTACCCTATCTGGTGGCCGGTGTGCGTAATTCCTTTGGGGGTACAGCTATCGTATCAGCGTTTCCGGCCGTTTGAGTTCTCGTGGCGCCGCAGCCAAAATGCCTCGTTGTTTTATAAGAGACTTCGGGGAACTCTCTTTCAAGTAAGGGGAGTGTTAAGTCATTTTGCTATTTCAGGTATTTTGAATAGCCGCCTAAGCTTAGAGCAGCGCGCCCGTATGCTAAGCCCTTTTAGCTCTTTATTTGGCTCCATCGCCTAATTCCAGAATCACGATTTCGCACATAGTTAGCCTAAAAAGCAGTATTTGTCGTCGGTTGGAGCTCTCCTCTGATGGCGTTTTTCTGAATTCTGAATAGCACGCTGTGGCGGCGTGATACCAGCGTGGCCCGCATTGGTTTGTTTCATTTAGCACGCGGTGGCGGCGTGATACCAGCGTGGCCCGCATTGGTTGGTTTCATTTCATCGCCTTGCGATTCGCTGTGGTTTAGTCACGTGGGGGACGCGGCGAAGGTGACCTTTTGCCGACGCTTCCCTCGGTGAGTCTTCCAGAGCCCGTGGCAGAGAGCGCTTGTGTGTGGTGGTGGTGATTCGAAATTTGTGGAGTGATCTTCGGCGTAACGTGGGTGTTTTGGAGCCCAGTTCCTGCTACTATTAGTGAGGGGTCGTGCCCCCTTCATCTCGACCTACGAGGATTTGGTTCAGCAGAACGAGTGAGGCCCCCATCATTTTCGTCGTCCCGTTGTACGCGTCTTGACGCGTCTCCCGTCGCCATTGAGGCGGTTATGCATTCACCCCCTTTCGCCGTTGTAACACCGAAGGTACCTATCACCTACGATTGCAGCTCGTCGCAACTCAGCTGTACCAGGCTCCCTCGCCGCCCACGCATTAAGGTATGTGCCTTTAACCTGATTACCGCTGTGAACGCGAGTGTTACTCATTACTATTCATTACTACGCT
Organism: Agriotes lineatus; assembly: GCA_940337035.1. Classification (NCBI taxonomy): domain Eukaryota; kingdom Metazoa; phylum Arthropoda; class Insecta; order Coleoptera; family Elateridae; genus Agriotes; species Agriotes lineatus. The sequence continues at coordinate 36,828 of CALNHX010002485.1, read as the reverse complement.
AGTGTATTCATTCAGACTGCAGACAGTTCAGGCCGTGAAGGCTAATGTAAATCGTCGCTGCCCTTGCATAAGGCAATGTGTATCTTTGTACCTATTCATTACTACGCTAGTGTATTCATTCAGACTGCAGACAGTTCAGGCCGTGAAGGCTAATGTAAATCGTCGCTGCCCTTGCATAAGGCAATGTGTATCTTTGTACCTATTATTGCTGTTCACTAATGTTCAACATCTGTCGTTAAGCTTAGAGCGCGCGTGCCAGCTGGTGCCCTTAATTATAGAGTAAGGTTAGATACAGGGCGACGCATTCTGCTACCCCATTGTAACTCGAAGTGAAATATATGATTGGTTAGTTAAGGGAACTATTGTTTGTTTCGGTTTGTGCATGTTCTGTTACAGATAGACGCCCTTTTATTGTACGAATTATTGTACGACGGAACGAGGAAGCTGTGAGCGTGCAGGTGAGTGAGACAGCTGCGTAGTCGTGGTCGGATGGACACCTAATCACAATCCTTGCTTAAGGCAATCCCGAAGTTGTTGTTTGACCTTGCAACTCTTGCATAATCTTATTGGCGGAGTATTTTTGCATGCTTCGCTCCCGTCTAACCGTCCAGGCCCGGTTAGCCGGGTTAAGACAGGCTTGGTGGCGCCCTCATAATTTCGACATACCCTGTATATATTATGCCACAACGCGCTTGCCCAGAACGTATCGTGTGACTCACGCCCGACTCCCTGAGCGTTCCAGCCGTGGCCTATTAGCCTATTTCGAACCGATCTCAGGGCAAGTGTGTCATGTTTTCAGGACTGATTCCGTGGTGCGATGCTCACCTTGGGTGGGTGTCGTAAAGTCCTTTTTATACCGTAACAATCTCCATTGCAGAAGATTTATTAGGAAAACGATTAAACCTTATGTCCATATTTCTGACAGATATAGTATCAACCTAATATATATGTCAGCTTGGTACCATAGCAGTGTCATAGCAGTGCCATAGCAGTGCCATTGCAGTGCCAGAGCAGTCCAAAAAGCGGTTCAAAGCAGTCCATATCAGTGCCATAGCGGTGTCATGGCAGTGTCATATATTTGTCGATGGTTGCTGAAACATATCCATTGCAGAAGATTTATTAGGAAAACGATTAAACCTAATATACCTTACTACAAAATCCCTTCGGTAAATTTACACAACTGTAGTAATACCGATTTGGTATATGTCGTCTTCAGAGAGGTTAAAGTTTGACAAGTTGCTTGGGGTCCAATAACATGAATACATGATAGATTTTTACAGTCAAATGCCTAAAGCATGTCCTATTTCATGTGTTAAGATTAATAGAAGACTTGTTTTTCCTTCAGGTAACACATCATTCACTCCAGTATGCCAATTAATCTGTATATTAATGTGCACTTCAACTGGTTTTTGAAGCTTTGAAGTTTGACTGTAGTCGATTGAATATTCCATGTTATAACATTGGTGCGCCACGTTGAATTATGAGTTTGAAATAACCCTATTACATTGTCGACAGAACATCTAGACCCCTTAATTAAATTCAAAATAAATAGTATTCGGTGTTGGTAAATCATGTTTGAAATCTGTTTAAAGCAAATATAAAATCGCTCGAATTTACAACTAAATCTATTGACGTTAAACCATGTTCACTTTCGTTCGATTTCAAAAACCCCAAACTTTGTAGTTTCGTTGCTGTTTTGTTGCAAACTGCGCACCCTATTACTAACAATAAAACAAACATTTGACACATTTTATGTTTGTAGCTTTTTCGTTTACAATGTATTACTAATGTATTAGCTTAATGATATCAACATTACATACTGTCTTCGCACTCTTCTTTCACCTGTTCCTCTCTTTCTAATTATTTTACTTGAATTAAGCTAGCTGAGTCTCTACTTACTTTACCCGTACGTCGTTTGTTGTCAGATTGGACGAGCGGTCTAAGGCGCTGGATTTAACCTCTGGTTCCTGTAAAGGAGCGTGGGTTCGAATCCCACATCTGACACTTGTTTTATCTTCTACTGACATGCTGTGTCATTGCATTAACAAATTAGTTCAATTATATACTTTCTTCGCATAGGTAACCATAGGTACACATATAAAGTAGTGTAAATGTGCTTACTGGAAATAAAACAACTTTTCTTAAACAACCATATATTTTTCATACATTTATTACAATTTTTAATTAATCAATAGACTTTGTATATTACATTGCTGTGAAACATATACATTTACAACATATTTTACAACTGTAATTGAAACAGTAAATAGTTTTGTTTGATTCAGAAGGCTTTGTACCCTTTTGCAGACTCATCGTCGATACTATTAACATCAAAGCAGCTCATTTCTGTAAGTGATAAAAATCGAAAATTGTTGTAGTGGCGACGTGCCATGTTTAAATTTCGCGCCACCTTCACCACAGGAAGTGGTAACATCCAGTGTGAGGGCGCAACCAGATTCATCCCTCTCCAAAAAGTGAGAACCGGAACTGACCAGTGCTCGGACAGCATCAACCGTGATAACGCGAACTGTGCATGTAATCTCCTAGTTGTTTCATTGTTGTAGTTAAAAGCATTAAACTTGTTATACATTTGAGGACTTTTATTGTAGTAATAATAAATACCACAGTATGAGGTTCACCACAAAAAAGCCAATGTTCGATTCCATTACAAGTCTGTTCATAGCGGTCATCCTCACTGCCATCGGATAAAATTAAAGGAAGCATCTTTGATTTGATTTGTGTTGGGCAAACTGCATATTAATTAATGAACAGATCAAACTAATAATTTATGTTAATACAGTCATCAGATTACTTTCATAAATGTAATATTTTAATCTCTGTTTGACCCGCGCTAGTGGTGTCAAAATAGACTTTTCTATGTATTATTTCTTGTGTTGTGTGGGGTTTTTGTTGTATACATATATAAATAAAATTGATGTTATATGATTTTGATTTGATTTGTGTTGGGCAAACTGCATATTAATTAATGAACAGATCAAACTAATAATTTATGTTAATACAATTTCATATCATCACATTACTATATAACTATTTTGTGCTTACGAACATTCTCCATGGTTTTACCGAAAACAGCTGGACCAGTTCATTACCAGTTCAGAACAGTTCAAAACTAGTCCAGACCAGTTGATTATATCTGTATATGACAGCTGGCTGTGCCATATGGCTGCAGCTATCGGTTATATTAGGTTTTTTAATGTTTTTCATATGATTAGGCGTAAACCAGGGTTTTTTCTATTCGAATCCAATCGTATACCCTCGATTCGAAAATAATCGTCTATATATTGTTGTTTCTGTTTCTCAGTTGAACAGCCCGGAGGTCATCCTGATGCCTCTTGTTTAATTTTCAGAAATGTGTTAATAAATTCTGTAAACAGACCCGTTCGTACCGATGCCCTCTGCTAAGAACCGCCCTAACCACACATATGATTCCTGTACCAATTAGCGCTCTCTCATTTTCGGTGTGAATACATATCCCCAGATTGGTAAAACTGGGGTGATATAAATCTTGAAGTGCCAATATAATACATTTAATTAACCCCTCTGCTCCCTGTTCGAGTTGTATCGTGCAATTTTCATGACATCAGGGTGGTCAACTGGAAACTTGCCGTATTTACACACCCACGGGTATAAACTGTAAAAATCTTTGTAGTGAATTTTTTCTCCATCTTTTACCTCGTGTTAGTTTTATTGCTTCTGTTCTGCCCCCAAAAAATGTCTCTCGCGAACTCAATGGTAGCGATGTAAGGAGGGGATTATCCTCTAATTCTGTGTGATATCTGAACTGATACTCACACATTTCAATGACCTCATATCCCAGCGTCTTTAACTTTTTAGTTTTGTTTCGTTTAGCCGTCATGCAAACTGGACATTCGTGATAGAAACAGCCATGAAACTCAAATATTTGTTGGGCTTGTTTACAATACCCGTCAACTTTGAACCCGCCCACACATGTCTCTCTACCACAAGTCGCGTTTTGTATAATTATTTAGCGTTGTTTTTCTTTGTGAGTCAACCATTGTAGGGCAATTTTAGACTGGTTATCACTTAATCTGCAACCCCTGCGCGGTATGATTCATATCGTATTTGGTTTAAGAAACTTGCGATGATATACTAAATTACATGTCGAGGTAATTGTTGTAGCTTCCAGGAGGGTCTCTACATTACGTCGATCGAGAAACATTTGTCTAAATTTTAAACAACTTGTTTTCAGAATTTTCACATCGGAAATACATTATTTAGCTAGTTCTTTTTGCATATCGAATGTGTTGTTTTTTGTGTTCATTGTGCCATTTTATATTATCTAATTGACTGAGTATGATTTTCGTACCGCGCATAATGAGTTTAGGTTTTATATTTAATTTAGAATTAGAAGATTGGTGGTCATACACCTGTCCGTTGTGGGCCAGCACAACAACTTTTTTAAATTTCTTTCTTAACTCAACTAGTTAAACTGTTCTATTAAAATCAGATCCTGCTGCTGCTGGCCGGATATACATCATCATAAATCATATGCGATTTTCTTAACACATTCACGTTTCTGTATTGATGTGAGATAGGTGATTTTCCAGTTGAATACCTCTAAAATGGGTTTACTTTGTTTTTCCCCATTTTTCTTTTAACTTCTATTTTAAATAAAACACCCAGTATATTATTAAATTTATTATTATGTTGTACATACTACAATAGAAGGATGTGGTTTTATCGCTTGTTGATACAAAATACGTTCGTTAGTTGTGTGTTTGCCACCATGGAGTGTGAAATTATGTTTCGCATCAATATAAACGATGGTCAAGAATGTTCGTTTCCCGAGCACCCCATAATTCAATATGGCGACCAGGTTTTCATGCAATTTACAGTTGATAATTACATTTTTTCTGTTCCAATTAACATACCTCATTTCGCCGAATCTGGGGATGTTCTGCAGATATCTATTTATAAAAATCAAAATTGTATTGGCTATATCAACTATTTTTTATATGAGTACATTTTCGAAAGCTTTTTGCTTTTGGGTTGTTTGCAAGAGGTACATTTGGCACAATTATTTATGATGCAAATCTTGAAGATGGATATTTTATATCAAACCTGGGTAAATATTTTTTATTTTATTCTCTAAATTGGTTAACTATTGTTCTTATTACAGATCCCGAGGAGTGAATCCCTCTCTCTCTGTCTCTCTCTTTGCTAGGTAATAAAACACAATAACATGGAATTATACAGTAAACACCTTTGTAAATAATATTCAAACTATTTCTACTACCACTACCGCCTAGGCACATTCTGGTTTCCTAACTTGGTTAAGTTCCTGAAGGGTGAACCTCTCTGCTTAATGTAAGTAATAAAACACAATAGCCTTGATTCAATATTTATTTTATTTTTTTTAATTATAAAATTTTTGCGCGGTTCATCCTAAAACAATAAAAACAACATTTAATATAGTGGATATGTATTTTTAAAATTGCTTACCTTTCCGACTGTTTGAAACCGGTGGATTTTTTGACATTACCTATAGTGTGAATCTTGATGATGGTTACTTTATACACACATCAGGTATGTTTGTTGGGTTAATTTCTGACCTACATAACAGTTTTATTTAGAGGTCGAGGAGTAATGCGGGGATCAAACCCGGTAAGTGTACGTTTGCTATATCATACTCTCTGATATTTTAAAATTTGAAGACATTCTCAGCGTAAAAATTAAGTTGATATCTTTACCGTTAATTTAGAGTAAAACTTGTACAATCTGTCCAATTTTATGCGGGAAGACGGGCTAAATAATAACATAGTAGTACAAAGAATATATTTATTCGCATAATTTTTACAGAGGGCTATGATAGAAGCGGTCTCCGGGATGGGTGATTCTGTTAGGCTAAAATTGCAGGCAATTAACATTCTAACCGATGTAAACGCTTATAACATACCTCTTTGCACATAAAGAATCCCATCCCTTACGTTCAACCATACCCTTACAGGGTATGGTAACGCCAAGACCGGAATAACGGGCAGCTGTATGGCTACCGCATCCTCGGGGTCTGGACCATCCTGTGACACCATCAACAGCGCTACAGCCCTCTGTGTAAACAATCTGTTATATAATTCGTAATCAATATTATTAAACACTCACATTTTCGAAATATGCCGGATATTTACACCGTACAAGGGTGTAAACCCTGTTACAGACTGGAATAAAATATGTTTTATTTACTGCAACGTTATTATTTATATCGGTTATTACCTGCATTTGAAATAGATGTCGACATTGTGAAAAGCTTAACACAATTAATACGCAATCGTAAGCATGCATCATGCATCTTCCTGTGTGATTAGCTGCTGATAACAACTAAAAACAGCGGATGCTTAATATTGCGTCTAATTAATAATAATATTGCGTAGATTTCAAAATTGGGTGTGCCCCCTTTCACTGCTCTTTAGGGGTGCTAATAATATTGCTGTTGGTGTTGTATGTATTTTCGCCCTCATACAATGTTTTCAACAATACTCTTTGTACCCCATAGTCTTCTCGTTGCAACACCCTAAAATATTTGTATGTTATTTTATCTTATATTATTGTTATTGCTTACAGACACGTCCTCGGATTTCTGAATTGGTTGTGGTAAAACCACCCGCAACTGCTTGTGTGGATTATTTTGTGGGATTTTGGCTAAAATTATTTAATAATTTATGTGAATACAGCCATCAGATTACTTTGTGTTATATGTTTTTGATTTTATTTGTGTTGGGTAAAACTGCTTATTAATTAATGAACAAATCAAACTAATAATTTATGTGGATATAACAGTCAGATTACTTTCATAAATGTAATATGTTAATCTCTGTTTGACCCGCGCTAGTGGTGTCAAAAATCAGATTGCTTTCATAAATGTAATATGTTAATCTCTGTTTGACCCGCGCTAGTGGTGTCGAAATAAACTTTTCTATGTATTATTTCTTGTATTGTGTGGGGTTTTTGTTGTATATATAAATAAAATTGATGTTATATGATTTTGATTTGATTTGTGTTGGGCAAACTGCATATTAATTAATGAACAGGTAATAAACTATGTGAATACAGTCATCAGATTACTTTCATAAATGTAATATGTTAATTTCTGTTTGGCCCGCGCTAATCTCTGTTTGGCCCGCGCTAATCTCTGTTTGGCCCGCGCTAGTGGCTAAATAAACTGCATTATTTTATATGTATTATTTCTTGTGTTGTGTGGGGTTTTTGTTGTATATATATATATAAATAAAATTGGTTTTATATGATTTTGATTTGATTTGTGTGGGTGAAAACTGCATATTAATTAATGAACAGATCAAACTAATAATTTATGTTAATACAGTCATCAGATTACTTTCATAAATGTAATATTTTAATCTCTGTTTGACCCGCGCTAGTGGTGTCAAAATAAACTTTTCTATGTATTATTTCTTGTATTGTGTGGGGTTTTTGTTGTATATATAAATAGAATTGATGTTATATGATTTTGATTTGATTTGTGTTGGGTAAAACTGCTTATTAATTAATGAACAGATCAAACTAATAATTTATGTGAATACAGTCATCAGATTACTTTCATAAATGTAATATTTTAATCTCTGTTTGACTCGCGCTAGTGGTGTCAAAATAGACTTTTCTATGTATTATTTCTTGTGTTGCGCGGGGTTTTTGTTGTATATATAATAATAAAATTGGTATTATATGATTTTGATTTGATTTGTGTGGGTGAAAACTGCCTATTAATTAATGAACAGATCAAACTAATAATTTATGTGAATACAGCTATCAGATTACTTTCATAGCTCCAATTATTTTTGTTTATTTATTTCGATATCAATACAGTTTATCAGCCCTAATATGTAACTACTACTATGTTGAAACATGATTTATCTTTTGCATTGATTCGCTGTTGCAGCCGATAGTGTGCTTGGTTTATCATTTAACACATCCGTTGCGGTTATCTGGCGCCCCCGTATCTCACATACAGGCAATCGTTTTTTGTATAAATTATTTATTTTGTAGTTGTTAGTAGATGTCGCCCCCCTACAGATTACTATAAACACTTTAACTATTTAACCGATAGATGGAACATCATGTACAGTTCGGAGGCTTATCAGTTCTTGCGGTTATGAGCGCTCGCTACGTCCTTATCAGCTCTTGCGGTTTCTTATCAGCTTATCGCTTCGTGCTCATTTCTGTAATAATAATATATTTTCGAAAGGGTTGAAAACAGCTTCAGACCCCCGCCCCCGGCCCCAGCCCTCACCCCCGGCCCCCGCCCCCGGCCCCCGGAAACCGATCTCGGACCCCGCCCCCTGCACACAGACACCTGCGCAGCATGGGGGCCCCGAACCAGGACTCCGCCCCAGGCGCAGGCGCCCGACAATTGCGCAGACGACCTGCGCTGCGCGATGCGCAGACAACCTGCGCGCGAATTTGAATTTCCCGCCAAAATGACGTCACTTCCTGAGGCCGAACCCGCTTTGGTTATCTACT
>CALNHX010002485.1:0-28291 GCA_940337035.1 Agriotes lineatus | reverse complement strand
CAAAAATAAATAAAATTTAATTTTTTTAAAGTGCTCACCCTATATATATTTGTATGAAATTGTACCGGTATTATGCGAGGTAAATATATAATATGTATGCAAAATATTGTCTTCCTCCGACAAATAGTTTTTGAGCTATACTGCCAACAGGCAGACAGACCGAATTAAGAAAACCTCTTTTTCGCATCTAGCGACCTTGAAACGTAAAGATCTGAAGAAATCCCGGAAGGTGATTTTTTCGTGACAAGGGAAGTAAAAAGTGATAGTTCTATCGAGAATGTCAGAAAAAGTCGGGGAAGTAATGATAATATCAAAAAGTGACAAGTGACAGCGTTAGTTTTTGCTGCTGTGGTTATTACCGCTGAAAGTACAAGACACTGCCGAAATTGTTAGCTTTTCGATGCAGTAGAACAAAAAAAGCAATTGCAAATTAAATGAGTTAAAAAATAAAAAGTACAAAGGAAGAAAATTACTAATAGTTATTTATTAGACGAGTGTGGAATGTTACACATTAGTCACGCAAGAAATATTAGCCACGAGACCGTTAGGTCGAGTGGCTAATTTTCTTAAGTGACTAATGTGTAATTCCACACGAGTTTAATACAAAATTTTATCCAACACCTCCATATATTGTTCACGTAGGTAATTATTTTGAAAATTTATTTGACAAATAAACGGGGCTGCTCGCGCTATTGCGCGGTCTACCCTATTCAATTTACCACCATTTTTAGCCCTATTACGTTGGGCCATTCCGTTCCGTTACACACTACGCCCCTGCCTCCCCTGCCTTCCACCTGACCAAAGAAGGGGGCCCTTGGGGATCCGCCCCTCTCCAAGGGGGCCCTCGGGGGTCCCCACCCTATCCAAGGGGTCCTTGGGGCTCCGCCCCTTTCCAAAGAGACCCTTGAGAGGAAGCCCTTGGGGCTCCGCCCCTCTCCAAGGGGGCCCTTGGGGCTCCGCCCCTTTCCATGGGGCCCTCGGGGCTCCACCCTTCTCCAAGGGGGCCCTTGGAGCTTCGCCACACTTCAAGGGGGCCCTTGGGGCTCTGTCCCTCTCAAAGGGGGCCCTTGGGGCTCTGCCACTCTCTAAGGGGGCCCTCGGGGCTCCACCCCTCTCCAAGGGAACCCTCGGGGCTCCGCAATTCTCTAATGGGGCCCTTGGGGCGCCGCCCCTCTCAAAGGAGCCCTCGGGACTCCGCCCTTTTCCAAGGGAGCCCTCAGGGCTACGCCCCACTCCAAGGTAGTCCTCGGGGCTTCGCCCCTCTCCAAGGAGGCCCTGGGAGTTCCAAATATTAATTTGAATAAAAAATAGTGTTGCATCTAATTTTATTATTCATGGTATCTTTCTACATTCTCTCACTAGTGACTTTTTGAATATTCTCTCACTAGTGAGTAATATATCACATTACTTATGCAAAATCAACATAATAATAGTGTTATTATATGGAGGTGTTGGATAAAAAATATTAAAACAACTCTCTTAAGGTCATTAAAACATTGTTCCTGGATAGGGTATGGCCATGGTAAACTTTATTTTACATGATACTGTGACATTTCACCCCCTTTACTAAGGGTGTCAAAATTACTACCGGTTAGCTCAAATCGGAGATATTTGTCCCTTCAGATATATATTTGATTAGCAAACAAACACCAGGAAATTACCTTAGATAGCTTTATTTTATTTAGCTATGTTTACAATCAAAGTAAAATTTATATTGTACAAAATAATAACTTATTCGGAAACGCCGTTCTTCGTTGTCCTGAAGTTGCGGCAACCGTTCTTACACCGGTGTAATGAAGGCGAAACTGGCTCGTTGAACGCCTTCTTTCGATTGCTTTTTGGAACGCAGCTCGCGAAGACAAGCGGCCGACAGTAGATCGAATACGCCGATGTTTAACCCCGAAATTTCGGTCCGGCCTTGTCGTGCACGGTGCTGTAATTACAGAAGCAATTAAGGTATTTCATGCGTTTCTTCCACCTGCAGCGCGGCTACAAATGCCGCCGAGTTTCATCGGAGGTAGCGGCGTCGCGTCGCTGTGAATTTGTGCGGCGAGTGAAATTCGTCGGGCGAGAACCAGCTGGTTTCGGGCGAACGACCTCGAAGTGGCCGCGGAAGATTCGTGTTCTACGGATATGTTTGCCGGGGAACAGCTTACTCTTGCGGTGCTGCGGACGACTCTCCACGTCCCTGGGGAACCCTTTGGTAGGTAAATACCTGTAGTTAGAGTAATTAGCAAATGTTCAGGTGGCCGGGAAGTTTGCAGAGCGCAGGAATTTTGTAATTTCATATCTGTTATGCTTATTGCGGGATCAATTACACCGTGAGTTCTTTATGTGTATTTATTAACAGAAACGAGGAATAGGCGTCTCAAGGAGTCATCTATTCAGACTGGTTTCCGGGTGAGCCTGTGGGTTTAGCAAGACAGGAAATGGGCTACCGGTGCAGGCTGATTTCAGACAGGAATATTCAGGTTAATGGACCAGAATCGGCCTCTCAGGGAGTCATCGATTCAAACTGATTACAGGTAGGTCCAGAAGATTCTTCAGGAGAGAATGAGGGTAACAGGAAGGTTCAAAATTTAATGAATGAAATAAATAGAATTTTTGTCTAGGACTGGGCAGGATCAGGACGGGGCAGGAACAGGTAAGCTTGAGTTAGGATAAAACTCAAATCTCCGAATCGGAATCAGAATCTCTCTTCTTGAACTGGTCGCGGAGCTGCGTTTATATGCTTCGGGTCGTGCTATCAAGGCAACCACTGCGGACATTCTTAGGTGGGAGAGCGGTGAGCGGATTCCTTCTTCGTGACTTCCGCGCAGACTGAACCTGCGTTTGCTATCTCTTCTTCGGCCGTCGGCAAGATACAACCTGTGATAACGCTTGGATGGGGGATGCATAAATTAAAATACATTTTTAATGTTTACTTAGAATTTATGCGGAAGCTAGCGTTACAATACCGGGTGTCTTAAAAAGAATTACATCTAGTATGCTTTAAATTTCCCATAATGCAACACCAATAACAATCTAGCGGCACATAAAAATGGACATGCAAACAAAATTAAAAACCTACTAGATGTAATTCTTTTTAGGACACCCGGTGCAATGTGGTAGTTAGGTTTAAAGATGTAGTAGTTAAGGTTAAATACTACCTGGCAATGAAAAACTGAACCGTACACACCTAAACATAACATTAAGTAAAAAATATGCATTACTGTTAACTTAATTATTAATATCAAAACAGCCTATGTTAATGTTGTTAATTAAAGAAAACGTGGTCTTAATTCATCCGAAAGAGACTGTTGAAGACTGGATAGTGGATACTATCTGGTGGTGAAACAGCTCAAACCCATGAAATGAAAGTATGTTAGTAAATAGACTGTTTTAATACAAAACTAAATCACTAATCTGAAAATAATCTACAGTAGGTAACTGTATAAAACATGAAACTAAGAGAAAACTTATTACAATAATATGTCAGTAACTAGATCAAACATTGTTAAGAAAGTTTAACCACCTCTTTATCTAACTTTTCAACCTTTGCTGCTAGGTCAGCTGTTTTCAGTCTATATGAATTTGATTTAGCCAACAGAGTAAAGTCTCTCTTGTTTTCGGCTTTCACTGCCATTTCATTGGCTTTTTTGTCATTGTCTGAATGGTGTTTTCAAGATTAATTTTTATTTTCTTCAAGGATTTCAGTTTTTCGGTTTTCAGACCTTTCCTCATCACTTTTTTTATTTTTTTTTTGGCATACGTATTTCAGCAATTGGAAATGATAAGCACTCGCTCTTGAGAATTATTAATTGATTGATTAAAAGCAGTAATTAAACACGCTTCAACTTGATTTTCTAAGCCCTTAGCAAGAATTGATTATATTTGCAGCCAATGCCTTTTTCGATAAAACGCTGAGAAATGCATGTACTTTACATTTATAATTCGATGTTATATCCAGCGATCGTAAGGGGGAAGATCCTAGTATGTTGCTGTTGCATCTTGACAAATAGGAGTTCTAAACAGGATTTGACTGTCTACTTCATAGAATCCAATGACGCCACTATCAAAGAGAGCAGTTAACTGTGGCCAAAAGCGCCTGGGTATTCTAGAATTTCTAGCCAGCTTGCACGTAGAAGCAAAAAACGGGAGGCCCTGTTATTCTTTGAGCAACTATAGAATAACCTTAAGGACGCCGCATGGGGACCGGCCTAAATTATGAAAATTAGTAGGCAAAATTGAACTAGAAGAAGCATTCTTACCAAAGCTGTTTACAGCCGTCCGTGAAGAAACGCCGCTGTGGTTTTGGTTTGTTTAAACAAGAGCGGTCTTGGCCTGCTCCTAGAATTTCAGATCCGGCGAAGGCGCTTCGTGCAAAATCAATAATCGAGAAACTCGACTGTTTGCTAGCGAGTCTACTTAAGAAAAGCTGAGTGAGCGTGCTTCGACCAGAAAAGCCTTGCAGGTGCCTTTTCTCTAACGTCAGGCCCTTATGCGATAAGCCTGAATTCATTTGCTACATTATTTAAATATAAGGTGGTCCAAAAGAAGATGCTAATTGCTAGAACACGCTATTGAAACGGAGCGTTGCAAATTTAAGTGCATTGTTTTAAAAAACATTAAAAAATGCTAATTATTTTTTTTAAATAAAAATTATTATTTAAGATTTCTTAAAAACACAAAATAAACTGCCAAATTTGCTGGATAAAAACATGCAATACTAAATTTTTATTGACAACTAAATACTTTATTCTTTTAGGTGCTGGTACAATTTTTCTATTAGAATGTTGTACATATAAACATATTGTACAAAATTAGCAAAGCAGATATCACACGAAATTGTAAATTACTGTGAAATGCAACGTTACGAAAACGCAACATTGGGACATACGATAAGATTTTAATTACGAGAGTTGCTGTTATGTGTACTTCCGCAGATCAAGCAATTTGCTTGGTGTAACGAGTAGTACGGGTTCATTTGTTATTCCTCTGTCTCACAGAACGTTTGAGGTTAGAGTTTTTTCAATAAATAACGAGTGTGATAGTATGGTTGTCGATGGGCAAGTAAACCTTTTTTCTCGATTATTTTAGAACATCTATACAATGGTAAAGTTGGCAACTATTTTAGAGTAATATAAGAAAGCATGATGATCCAAAAAGACCTCCAACCTTGAAAGAACTAGAAGCAATTATTGAAGACCTCGACCGTGGTAATGATGAGGAACAGGATATTGGTTATATACCTCCCGATGTTGACAATCTAACAGACGAAGAAGGCCTAGAAAACGATCTCATAGGTGGCATGAAGATGAGATAGAGGAGCCAGGTAACGTACAGTAAGAGATACCTTTACCAACACCTAGCAAGACAGCAAGGATTGAAGATATAACTTGGTGCAGAACACCTGTTGACTATGAAACAAGTGCTACTTCAAATGAGAAGATATAAAAAAAATATTGAGGTGCTACATGGAAAGTCAGTGTTAGATTTTTTTTACAAATATTTGACGAAAATGTTATGCAGTCTCTTACGATATACTTTGCAAAATATTCGAGAAAGAATATAATTCATGTATCACGTGACGCTATTTCAACCAATGCAAATGCCTAGTTACACATTATCACAGCGGTAGTAATTTATTTTCGTAATGATTGTGATTTTTTCTTAGGTTGGCACTGTTAATGTTGGTTACCTGCTGTCAATTTTAAGTCTATGTCAAATTCGAGGTTACCAGGTTTGGTTTTCCGTCAGTTTTGACACAAACTGACACAAAACCTAACCTGCTAACCTTAAAATTAACAGTGCCAACCTAAAAAAAATAAATATTTGATATTTTGCATTTCATTCAATATATTCTCTTTCCAAATATAATTCGTCTAATTATTAATGATCGATGCTTTTTTTTCGAGTTCAAACCGGAACCTAAATTTATCGAGTGCGTAGCCAAATTTTCAGCTGGATCAACGTGACCTTGAAATTTTTTAGGGAATATTGATTTTGAGTGGGTATCAGTCTCTCACAAGCAAAACTTTACTGGTCATCTGACGGAGACAAAGGAGCTCAGGGCTCATTAAAATGATGTAATTACCTGCTAAATAAATGGTTTATTGCTCTTTGTATTTTATCTATTTGCAATTAATTAAAGTAAAGCTACGGTCTAGCAAGAGATAAACTCTAGTCACAGGGGTAGGTTCAGGAACTTGTATTACAACTAATTTTTTGTAGGATAAATTAACTAGTATGGCAATTGCTTAAAATTCGTATTTGACAGCTATAACCTTCAAATTGACTGTACACAAATGGTTCGCCTGTACAAAAAAATAGGGTAAATTGAATTCCAAATAGCAAAAATGGCAAAATCACATCAGGTACATACAATGTACAGATTACAGAATCTAGATTGAGACGCGGTGAAAATCGGAACTAATGTTAGAATCTAGTAATTTACAAGTTTCGTATTGGTAACATTTTTACATCTATCATATTGACATTAAATTGTTAACCTTATTTAAACTAAATGACACAATAAATCAGAGGTGTACGCAACATTGCGGTATGGTGTATTATCAGTTCTTGAATGTTAAAAGGATTGCGGCAATAATGGTCTTAAGTTGAACAACCAGGCTCTGCTAAACCTTCTATTTTCACACTGTAAAACACAAAGAATCTGTCATGACGTTAGTCACTGTGCAAACGAAATCCCTCTACCCACCGCTACTGATTACTTGTCATTTAAAATGCAACCAAACTTTGTATGTTTGACAACTTTCCACATATTGCCAATTCATCAAATATAATCACAGCGCCTTTCATGACCTACCTTGAGAGTCAATCTAGTTTCTGTGGCCTGTAATTGATCTGACGTAGTTTCTGGCTAACCTGGTTTTGTTTCAGTGACGTAAAACGACGCGCTATGGGCATTTGTTTAGCTTCCTGCACGGGACCAACTTCTGGCTTCGGTCGCAAAATCAAAGGACGCTACCTCGATTATACGAATCTGGATGAATCTCTACAGCTGGGACCACGTTCACGACCTCGTACGATGTTCAATCTTGATGAAACCCAAAATTTATGGGCCTTTGGCAACAGCTTCCTTGTGAATTTTACCTTGCAAAGTGGGCTTCCATGGCTGGCTTCACACAATGAAAGGACGCCACGGCAATTACGGACTTGGTGATGGCTTCTTGCTCAAATTTTCTGCACCCAGGCATTTAGGAGGCTCTTCTCCATACGTAGCACATAAAATTCTTGCTGGTCGATGTCTCACTCAAAGATGCTCTGTACACTGGTGAATATGATAAACACTTTTTTTCTGGCAAAGATAATTTTTTTATTTATAAATTTTCACAAAACTGGGGGGACCTCTTACATCCAACACAAATTTTACAAGGCTTGTTTTGTTCTTATTAACAATTGACTGTCTCGTATCCTAGTAACCTAGATTTATAATTGTTTTATGAAATAAGTATTGATTTAATGTTTCTACTTAAGAACTAAAGTTTTGATATGTTTTGAACTTAAGAACTAAACTGTCTTTTCTTGGAAATTGTTAAAGGTAACACTTTTACTTACTTCAGTTTTAAATGTACTGTTTCGCATGTTTATTTTAGCACTTTATAATGTCTGTGTCCTTTGATAAGTAGCCTAACTGCTCTTTGCAATCTTTACTTCTCCGCACTGCTTTTCTTTACCTGTCAAACGCTCATATATTTTTTGTAACTACACAAACCATCCCTGTATTATTAAAATTCATATTATTGTATGAATTTCACCAAACTAAAATCTATCAGCTACATAAATTATGCTGCGCTTGCCATTCCGAACACCATTATGAATAAAACATTAAACGTAACCCTCTTGATTCTGCCTTATCTAATGCTAGCCTTTCTCAACCAAATTATAGTGACTGCTAATCATATCATGCGCATTTATTGGTGTAAAATACTGACTATCTTGCAATAAATAAAACATTAATTCTGTGCTCATTTTGAATTCTTTCATTTTCGTGTTAGTTAGGCAACCAGAATTGCTGTGTGCAGTAAACCATTGCAATACATCTTGCTGATAACAAAGCCAGTATGTTTTGGCTTTAAAATATGGTGCCTCACATCTTCTGATATTCTTCTGGATATTGTATATACAAATGTATGCCCTATGCCAAAAAATCTGTTCAAAATGTAAAAAAACAATTTGATCTCGGTGAACAAGTTGTTATAGACCTGAAAGTTTTAGAAAATAATTTGGCTCACAAGATATATTTTGATAACTTTTTTTAGGAGTTATAAGTTATTAGTTTACCTAAAGTATGAAGAATATTTTGCCACTAGAACGGTATGTAAAAATAGGATGCTAAAATGTCCACTACAAGCTATTAAGTACATAGGAAAACAAATGAAATAAGTGTTGTACGTTGATGCTACAGAGTTAATTTAAACCGTAGATACACTTTTTGTTCTATTTAAAGTTAATCACCTAAAAACCTACCTTGTTGTAGATATTTTCTCTTATATAATTTTTTACTCGACTAGCTCAATATGACTGTAATTTAGGGTTACAAAAACCAATCTTAATTTTAAATATAAATTTTTACGAATTTAGAAATTTTATAGGCCTTTTAATCTCTTGGATTTTTATTGTTGGCGCTCAGTACTGAGAATTAATTTAAAAACGAACTCACTTTGCGTTTTCACTTTTGTTGTGAAGAGTCTGCAAATGTTCGCTGCTAGAAATTGCCTCTGGGACTGCTGTTGGCTCTGTGGCTTCTGTGGTGATATCTTCAAAGTCTCATGAAAGTTCTTTTACGTAGATAACGTACAGTAGTAATCACTTTTAACTATGTAAAAAAATAGGAATCCGTATTTAGTTTCTTTTTAAAAACTTTCATAGGGTGTTCATAAATGTAAAAATAAATAACAATTTAAAAACAATCAAGAAGTTTGTTTTTTCGAGTAGTGGTCCCAAATGGGTTAAGAACCATTTTGTTTGTGTTGAATACGCTCCTTTGACAAATGTGTAATTTGAATTTTGTGGACAGCCTCTACATAACATTATTTTATGTTAACAACTATTCCATCAATGGTTCTTGGTCTAGATAGAATAATAATTGACAAGACTCCGCTTAGCAGCTGAAAGACAAGCAACATATTTCAAGAATAAATAAATAAAATAACATTTCCCCCATTTTCTTTATTGTCTGCTCGTTTCTTCTACAATTCGCAATTGAATTATCAATGATATATTCATAAATAAAACTTTGAAGTAATAAGTACATAAAAACAAATCGAAACGCAACTTTAATTACACAACATATGCACTAAATCATTTCCATTCATACAAGCCTAGTATTAAAAAACAACATTTCAAAAATTGCATCTAACACTTTTACAATTTCTTCAGTTCGACATCTAAAGATAACAAGATTTGCAAGGCAGCAATTTTAGTCGTGTTAGCGATCGGCTCTCTACATTAATTTTGCTAGCGCAGGACATAAAAAAATATAAAGGTGTTAGATACACGAACTATTACTACCAAATCGTTCCTATCACAGGCTAAAATCATGAATAATTTGTATTGATTTCAACAAATCACCTGGAACCAGTTTGTCAAATGGCAATACAAACTTCAGTAAGTAACCCTGGTAAAAAATTTTAACACTATTCAATACTACTGATTAATAATACGGACTCTGTCGCCCTCAGCCAAGAGAGGCTCAATGACCAACACATTTTAATAGGAAAACGTATTAGAAGCAGATCTAAAAATATCACCACTTACTTCCAAAATGGGGACTGCAGTACCAACAATAACACTTAATACATCGTAAAGTTGTCACATCCATCTCGACTTTAAAATTTCAACACAATTCGGACACGTCCGTGACCTCGTAATTTTGACGTTTTATAAAAATACGACAACGCAAACGCTTAACGAAACAAATGCCTACAAACAAAACAAGCGGGAGCAACTGTACATAACCTCAAATTTAGGACTACTAAGCTTTATTTCTAAGCTTGTCTGCGTGAAATGGGGGACACGGTTAATTAACAGCACTTCGTTACCCTAACGACACAGTTTGTGAGTATTTTACAGCCAACTATATTTAATTTTCGAATCGGCCAGCTGGCACGGATTCGCCTAGCGTCATATACAAATGTACAATCTTTATCCTTAAAATTTAACACCCTAAAAGCTACTACAGTCAATATTAGAAAATTTGGAACATTTGTTGGATTTCACGCAGACGCATCAGTGTTGCAACTTGTTGTCTTTTAGAGCTATCATTTATCTACAGCATGTACGTTGTAATTGGGAGCAACCGCTAGATTTAATTTGCAACTGCAGTCCTAAAACGAGACCACATGCAATTAGGGTCCATTACAACGACGGCCTACTCACACTTAGACGGGGATGTAGTTGCCTTTGGGGGTGTAGAACACCTGCCCCCGTGCAAGGCGTCGGAAAATCTCACTGAGCAGCAGTCTTTTTTCCTTTTTGATCTTCTCTAGAATGCCTTTGTTTTCTTGAGCTCGTCGCGACAAGTAGGGCAAGACCTCGTTCACGGGGCCGTATGGGATGTATTTGTAGGCAGAGTAGCCGGACTGACCTGGAAAATGAATATTTTTTAACCGAATGTACAAGAATTGGCACGTTACTACATGAGTTTTTCTTGCTTCTTACCACTAGTACGGGGAAGTGCAAATATTCAATATTGTGGATACATACATACTCGAGGTCTACAGTGTTCGAACAATTTTGCTGGCATTATTATATTTCGAGGCAATTTAGCTAATAATTATAATTTTATTTAGCACAATTTTGCTATACAGTAATAGTTTTTTTTTTAAATAATTCATTACCTGCATATCTTTTAGTTCTAATTTATTAGATATAAATGGGGCTGCGCGCGCTATTGCGCGGTCTATCCTATTCAATTTACCACCATTTTTTAAGGCCTATTACGTTTGGCCATTCCGTTCTGTTACACACCCCTCCCCTGCCTCCCCCTGCCATTCACCAGACCAAAGATAAAAGCCCTCGGCGCTCCGCCCCTCTCCAAGGGGACCTCGGGGCTCCGTCCCTCTCCAAGGGGGCTCTCGGGGCTCCGCCCCGGTCGCGAAATCGAGGCGACGGCGAAATGCATGCAACCGCAAATGAGGAACAAAGCGTTTGCAATTGTCGTGACGGACACACACGTTTGGATTGTTCTTCTTTATTTATATGATATATACTACTACACACTTATATCATTATACTAATAAATATATACTAGCAGTCCAGTGAGACAAATGTCTCATTTAATAAAACAAAAAAGACCGTTTTGCAAATAGAACGCGTATTCACCACACGTACGTATATGACGTCATTGTTGGTAGCAAACTACCAGTCGCATTCGCCTTAATAAAATTTGCCTAGAATCTAACCTAAAAAGTTCGGATTAGGATAATTAAGATAATAATTAGTGTTAGAGACTGAAATTCGTTTCCTGACCTGACATGACCATTCCAAACATATAACTTTCATAACTTTTTTCTCTATCTCTTACGGTTTGGCTGCTGAAACAGCGTCCCGGACGGACGGACGGACAGACAAGTCTATTATATATATGGATACCGGGTGAATATTCCGAAACCGAACATAGGCAATTAACATGGGAAAAAGGTTTTTTGCAGATTGCTGCTCCCCATTTTAACTTAAGAGGGTTTATAGTGACACCAATCGAAAGAAGATTTTTTTTCTTATCTAATGATATGCGAATTAGTTAATTTTCAGCTGTATTTTTCATTATTTTATCAAAAATTCTCAATAAATTTAATTCGGAAAATCATGTTGAGCCATGACTCATAAGGCAATAAACAGATTCAAACTTCATTCAAGCGACAAGATTCATTATGCCGTTGGAGAAGGGCGGAGCCCCGAGGGCCCCCTTGGAGAAGAGGCGGAGCCCCGAGGCCCCCTTGGAGAGGAGCGGAGCCCCGAGGGCCCCCTTGGGGTTTCTTTTCGATAAAATAATAAAGAAATACAACTGAAAATTAACTAATTTGCATATCATTAGATGAGAAGAAAAATCTTCTTTCGATTGATGTCATTATAAACCCTCTAAGTTTAAAATGGGGAGCAGCAATCTGCGAAAAACCTTTTTCCCATGTTAATTGCCTATGTACGGTTTTGGAATATTCACCCTATATATATACAGGGTGTCTCAAAAAGAATGGGACACCGATTAGCCATAGATTCCTTACGTCATAATAAATCGATTAAACCTAATATACCTTAGTACAAAGTCCCTTCAGTAAGAAGTTATAGGCCTTGAAGTTCAATTTTTTATTTTTATTTTTTTGTTAATTTCCCATAATGTAGAGATATCAATTTGAATTTGGTATACATACTTACTATTATCTACTACACAAATAGAAAAATTTCATACACTAGACATGACTGTAAAGGGCACTTTACCTAACTTTCAAAACTTTTTTTAGCTCTAACTCTGTATCTGTAACATTTTTTAAAATTTTAGGTTATTTTCTGGAAGAGAATTAAAAGCACAAAAATAATGTAGCTACTCTTAGTTCTTAAGCATAAAAGCAACCGTTTACCGTAAAATGCCCATCAAAAGTTTTTGGTTGTCATTACGATGTGCAATTATCAAGTAGCCATGATCACAAAACAATGGGTAATGATTGTAATCTAGTAAACAACAACAAGAAATCAATTAATGACGTTGGTGACATCAGGTTTTTGTCTTTTGTGCTTACGAAAATGCTGCGACATAACGTGTCCATGTGAATCCCAGATATAGAAATGGTCCACCTGTATATTTCAATATGTTATATGTGCTCTGATAAGCCCTGTTGTATTGCCAGTATCTGTGGCTGTTGCCGGGCCGAATGCTTTTTTGCCCGAGTGTAAATGTTGGGTAACAATGGTATGGCTGGCTGAGTCTTTCCCTTTTTATGCTTATTTAGCAATAATAAATTTCTTATGCAACGCATGGTTAATTTACGTTAAAATACAGTATTATCGAAAACTTGTGTCGTCTAGAAGACTGGAATTTTTTAAAATTTACATTTATGTTGGTAGTGATGGATAAAGGTACTATACCTAAAGGTACATTGAAAGCTACAATTTATGTGTAATCAAACCTTCGTAAAAGGAGCATTCACGTTTTTTACCTTCAATAGCCTGAACAAAAAGGTTTTTTTAAATGACAGCGATATGCATATCACTCGATTTATTTGTGGTTACAATTAATTTAATAACCTGAAAGGGGTTCCGTTCCCTCTTGATCTTGGTGCGTGTCGCAACCTTCAATTAATTTGCACCTTTTTATCATTATTACATTCTTTATGACCAAATTATTCTAATTATTTAATATTGAATTAAGATTATAGACTGCAAGATTATTTAACGTTAATAAATAAATGCTAGTCACTTGTAAAGGGCGTTTTTTAGAGGCGGAGAACTTTAAATTGAAATAAAACAGAAATATGTTTTTAATATCCATGAAATTGGCTTTATTTGAAAGATAATTTTATGGCATTTATGTTGGAATATGATTTCGGGCATGTCACCGCCGCGGCTGGCGTGTACATGACGTAATCTGGAGGTCCAATTTTCACACACTCTTCGCAGTAAATCAGGCTGTATTTCGGCAATAACGCGTCGAATGTTGTTGGAAGCCAACATTCGACGCGTTATTGCGATTTACTGATTTACTGCCAATTTCATGGATATTTAAAAACATTTTTCTGTGTTTTATTTCAATTTAAAGTTCTCCGCCTCTAAAAAAACACCCTTTAGTTATATTATTCGAAACCATTTGGTTTCTGGCGCCCATTTGTTTTTTTTTGTCTTTGAAGCATTTCCAGGGTGGTACAGTTGATAAGAATCTACGATACAAGGCCGCCGAAATTGAGCTAGTTCGGCCTGCGCGGTAAGTTAAAATTTTTAGAGCTTCCGTGTAGTGCGTACTTTAAAAAGGTTGATCTGCGATTTTTTACGACCATTATTTTATTTAATTAACCACAGGTCAGCTTCTTTATTGTAACACTTGTTAGTTGTTGAAGGTTGTAAGCCAGTAAATACGATTTGCTATTTAAGCCCAACTGTTCACTATCTAGGAATGCATGATCATTATACGATTTTACTCAGACTTCACTGTTTCACTGTTATATTACCTTTTGTTATGATTTGGGCCATTTAGTGGTGTGTTAGCTCAAGAAATCTTAGGGAACATCACCAATCTGAACCACTTGGCGCCCAAAAATTTAGTTCTATTTCTTTCGAAGATAAGTCGACCCCGCCCTTCTCCCTGGATAGTCGCTGGCATTTTTCTGTTTCATTAGCAGTTAAACTAATGTAGCAATAGCTATATTGCAATGGTATGTCTAATTAGTGTTGTGATATGTTATTAATTTAATTTTTAAATAAGGGTACCATGCAAATATTTTTCGTATTCGTGTTATCAAATCTTAGGTTGATTAAAAGTTACTTGTAAATTGATAGATAAAAATCTGGTGTGATACACTCACACAACTTCCTTTTACAGTGATCTTATGATTAGTCAAAAATTTCATTTTTAATTTTAACCATTTGTTAAAAATTTTCAAAAATACAAATTCTACAAAAACGGTACAAAATCGAGTGTTAGTTGAAGAGACAAATTTTCTCTAGAATTTTAAGGTGAATTCAAAAATGTAATAATATACCGGGTGTTTTATTTAAAATAGGAGTTAATAAAAAAAATAGAAAAAAAAACAAAAGAAACCCACTTTAGAAGTATTCAACTGGAAAATCACCTATCTCACATCAATACACATTAAAAATGTAAGAAAAATGTAAAATTTAAAAAAAAATCGTTAGAGCCGTTTTTGAAAAAATCGAAAAAAACTGAAAAATCACAAGAGTAAACACCTACTTCCGGTTATGCGATTTTCTTCAAAAGCTTGCTGTCTCATCTACATAGTACACAAAACTTATATATGAAGTTTCAATGCCATACCTCTTTTCGTTTTTGAGATATTCTGTTCACAGACACACAGACAGACACACAGACAGACAGACAGACAGACAGACCAATGAAAAAAAATATGTTTTTTGGGATCAGGGGACTCTAAAACGTGAAGATCTGTTGAAAACTCAATTTCGAATTTTTGGGGTGAATCCAATACTTCCTTTATAGTAGTAAAAGGAAGTAAAAATAAATAGTTGTATGCCCCTTATATTTTATTTATCTGCAATTAATCCAATAATACGCTAGCTCAAATCGATAAAGCACAGACTCATCTCGGTTGGGTCCACCCTGAATGCATAATTTATTAAAATTATTAAATACAGATCTGTCTCCGCATACGCTTAACTGCGCACAATCGAAACTGAAATTGGGTCAAGTATAAGCCAAGATGGACGCCGTTTGTAAGATCGCGTCAAATTGAATACATAAAACAAGTGAAATCGATCACAGTTATAATGGTAACTATTTAAATTAGTTGGTTTTCGCGCATTAATCCTCATTGGTTAGCATTTGTTTATGGGGCCCGCTTCTATCTCCCAATTGTTTATTTTGGCGTGGGTCTGGATCACACTAACGGATAACCTCAAATGGATTTTGAGCTTCCTGGCAGACTAGAGTCACTCGTACGGCGATGGAACTGGCCTGGATTGCATTGAGTATTGCTCTTCTTACGCATGCATGAATTTCCCGGTGCTCACTTAATTATTTTTAAGACTAACAGTACCTGGACGGGCCGATCTTATAGAATCGGGGTGTTCGTAGGCTACGCTGACCTCGTTATGGGGCTGCTATGGTCCGGATCGTGTTGTTTAGGCACGGGCATGTATCCCACGGCTGCTGAATGGCACTGGTGTCTTCCCCAATGGGCTGGCTGGACTGGTAGACCTCCTCGTAGCTGTCGGAACTAAGGCTGCTTCGGATCGAGGTTATGTCAAACAGCATCGGACACCTCACTAATTTTGGTGGCAGATTTTGATAAAAATAATACCACATGGGCACAAAAATTTGCTCAACACACTGGTAAAGTTTCAGACATTTATTTTTAATATCAGAAATTTTAATTTATCTACAGAGCACAATTTCACACGTCAAGCCATTAATTTATATCATTTGTCTTTTTTTTTATAAACAAAAGCTAGTTAGTTTCAAATTAATTACGGATGTTAACATGGTTCAAAATACTGACTTTTAACAATAAATTCTACTTAAAGCTAGGTTTTTGTACACTAATATTACATCTAAAATAATTGTTTACATTTATACTCATTTTGCGTGTCTATTTGTAACTGCACGTCTTTTTAGTTTGCGTTTAAATATTCACATGTCACTGCACTGATTAGAGTATTTAATTCGCGCATTTCCTGCACTTTGGCTTCCTTTGAATTCACGTCTGATTTTTCACACATTTTAAGTTCATATGCTGTCTCCTTTTCTACACTTTCTATACCCCTTGCCTCTTGATTCTTACGGTTCCCTTCAAATGCTTTAATGCCTTCATTCTTATCTGCTCGTTGCATGTTCATAAGCTTATCTATCTTTCAATTACCTTTCTTATAAAACCCTGACTGGATTATACTATTAAACTGTACCTGAATTCTACGCTTCATTCCCTTGCGTTTGCGATCCATCTTGTAATTATTAAATTTCATTCGGCTTGACATTTACTTTAGCACAAACCTAATCAATTAACTGAACTAACATTCAACTTAGATCCCTGTTCGAATTGAGCTTTGCTTATTGCGTTCAGTAATTAATTATTCTGCAATTACTGCAACTCATTACAAATGTATTCATTCTGGCAAATTCAAGTTTTAGCTTTGCAGTTATATAAAATATCTCACTCTGAGCTTTCATGAAATGTCCATTAATTTGGCAATGCTAACAGAGTTGATTTGTAGGGCTTAAAACATAGCAATATGTGTGCATTAAGAGAGAAAGAAAAAAATATACGGTAACAGTTGGAAAGCATTGAAAAATAATCACCTTTCAATGAATTATGTCGAAAGGGTCAAGGATTAACTTTTTAACAAGTATGTGTACCCGACACCATTACTAATTTTTTATTTTTAACTTTTGGGTGGTGCTGGCAGTTGGGGGGCTCACTGGAGCATGTAGACGGGACAAATTATGGAAAATTACAGTCTACATACGAGACTGATACCGCCATGCTAATTAAAATAACAAACACGAAAACGAAGACTCCTAGGTCATTCATAATGCAGTTCGCAATTGTTTGTTTAAAAATTTTGATTAATAAATAAAGAACATATTTATTTAGACGTTTTGTTTTTTCAAAACTTGTAAAATGCTCAGGCAATATTTTCGCCTTGAAATCTGATTTTTTTTCTATCACGTGAACATTGTCAAAATTACATTAAAGTTTACTTTTTTTGGCAATTCAAGAAAAATCATAGTTATTTGATTTCATACGAATAGTGAAATATTCAGCAAGAGTCGCGGCAAATGTGAACAATACTTGCTTTTATGTGTAATTTTCTACTATTCGATTTCTTTATCTTCACACCTCAAGACCTCTACTGAGCGGAACAGCTTCAACATGTTACGGAAGCCATACGTATTTGCATAACCACAATACTTCCCCACGCTGGTTGCAAAAAAAACTACAGCAATTACAATATAACTTACCAAGTGGGAACGTGATGTAGTCACACATGGCCAAAAGCTGTCCAAAGCAGATGACCTTGTCCTCGGGCAGGATTCCGATCTCGTTCATCTTCTGAATGGCGAAACGAACGGTGTCTTCGTTGTGCGACGCCACCATGATGGCAATCTTCTTTTTGTCTTCGCCTTTGTCCTTCAAGTCCTTGATGCGTCTGAGGCACTCCGTGAGGGTCCGGTGATACATCTCGGTGGTCGCCTCAAAGTTGGGGTTTGTGGGATCGGGGTAGCCCAGAGCGGCCGCCCGGCCTCTTTCCTGCACACAGAGTCGTTAGTAGAGGAAAGCACAAGCTGCAGCTGTCACCTCACCTGTTCCAAGTACGCACCGCGTACAAGTTTCGCGCCGAAATAGAAGTTCTGTCGTTTCGATTGCTCGAGATCGGTCGTGACCTCGTTGTATGTTTCTCGCAGGTAGCACTGGTACGTGTTGAACACGATCGCTTTGTCCTTGTTGTATTTCCGCATGAATTCGAGGGTGATTCGAGTGATAGCTGGCTGGAAGTACGTCTGCTCCGCGTCCACCATTATGCGAACGTCCATCTCTTGGGCAGCCTGTGTAAAAAAAATGCCTTTGTAACCTGTTAAAAAAAGAGCACAAACTCACTTTAACTATATGGTCCAAGCGTCGGATGAAGTTCCTAAACATTTCCTCCTCTCTCTTGGACAGTTGTGTGATGAGTCGTACCATACGGCCAGTTTTCAAGTCAGGAATGCGGAAAGTGTTGCTCAACTCTTGGTTTTCGTCTATGATTCCCGACCAGGGGAACAAGTGGAGAATACTGTAAAACAGATGCGTCACGAATTGTTAAGAAGCTCTAGAAACAGTACTCACCCGTCCTTGTCGGTGGTGATCTGTTTCATGAAGGTGGCAGCATCCTGTTTGGACACATGCGCCTGCTCGAGCTTCTTCTCGAGGTCCTGGGGTTTGATGTGGTGCGACAGCACGTTTCCTTCTCCGCCGACCACCTCTGCCATGTATCTACGAGTACGCATAATTACTTCAGACAACTGGAGCTGAAAAATATAAATAAACACATGTTACAAATGTAGAATTAGTGCAGGTGATTGTTTCTAGATGTTTTGAAGTTTTAAACGAAACGATGGTGGGGGGGGGGGGGGTAAAATATGCATCAAGCCTAAAAATGTTGTTTTTCTGGTTTTGTTTTAACTTGATTTCAAATTCAAACTCAACTGCTTTGGTGGTTTTTAAAGTTTCAAGATTTTTGCAATAACCTAGTTTCTTAAGTGCACATCAACAGCTATAGGTAGGTGTTCAATTAAACAAATGAGTAGCAGTGAAAACCCAAAAGAAACAACAGTTTCAAAAATAACATTACTTAAAAATGTTCGCTCAAATGTGGTGATTTATCTATTCCGTTTTGCTTATTCTTTAATTCGTTTGATCTAAATATGAAACTCTTCGCACATTGCTGTGATTCCCCTGCACCATTCTTACTGCTTTCCATGTTATTTCCAGCTTGACTGCTTTTCTTTCCTTGTAGATGTTTAAAAAATTTTTGCAAAACGTTTTTCCAGTGGAATGCTTTCCATGTTAGTGAATTTATTTTATTGTACTCCTTACTCTTTCAACTAATCAATTAATGGAGTGTAAGCGGTTGACTGAAAAAAGCCACTCCTAAAACCCGTCCGCTCAACTGGGTGATTTACTTCCGGCACCCTTTCTATCCTCCTATCTTTGATTATTGTTGGGGAATATTTTGTTTAAACCTGGGTGAAGGTTAATTGACCTGTAGCTTTCTGTCTACGTATATTATACGACTCCCTATAATATTGTTACGTTTTTACGATCGGGCTATTTAAAAATTATAGGACGCTTCTTGTATTAAACATTTATCTACGATTAATTGCGATTATTTACAAACACAAGAATCATCAAGGCAGAACACAAATTACTTAAACTAACAAACTATTTCTAACAACGATACATTTATTTATATGGTTATATTTATTTGTTATTTATTTCACTAGAGTTATATACACACGGTCTATTTATATTACGCGCTTCGAGCTTGATGAGAACCGCCCGCTCGTTCGATGAACTTTTGGGCGCAGCGGAGTACCGAGACTTTATCTCTCACCTCCTTCGTCTGGTATGGGCTCTTGGCTTTGGATTTCATTGTGCTATGTTTTACCAGCAGGCCCCTCGGTTGGTGGGGGGCAAGGATCTTCAGCCTTTTATGGCTTGAAGATGGTGGCGACGTCCTGGGAACAGCTCAGGAAGGCGGAGACGATCTCAGTACCGGAAGTGGCGGCGCTGATAGCGGTCAGAATCTTTTTCGCAACTATGGCGAGTTGTGAAAAATCAATTCTGTTCAGCAGCCCCAGGAGGCTGGCGAAGTCGGGGCTCGTGGATCTGGTGGTGTTGGGAACGGGCTGGGAAGGAAATGCTGCCGGTGCCGTAGGGGCGGCGGTCCTAGCTGCATCGGTGGAGGTTGAGGCGACGGCGGCGGCGTAGCTTCGCGCTGGCGCTGAGGCGGCGGCGGCGTAGCTTCGCGCTGGCATTGCGGCGGCGTAGCTGCGAGTTGGCGGCGGCTTCGGAAAGGCTTTGCAGCCTTTGTAGCTTGCGGAGTGGGCGCCCTGGCAGTTGGCACACGTGGCCGGCGTGTCCTTCGGCTTGGAGCAGGAGCTGCTTGGATGCTCTCCTCCGCATTTGACGCACCTGGGGCGGCGTAGCAACAGCGTTGGGCGTGACCGAAACGCTGGCAACGGTGGCACTGTCCGATGGCGGTTTTACGGCGCGGCGACTCGAAGGAGACGTGCAGATGCAGCACCTCCTTAACGTCGAATATCTTCTTGCTCTCTGCGGTTTT
This sequence comes from Agriotes lineatus, assembly GCA_940337035.1. Taxonomy (NCBI): domain Eukaryota; kingdom Metazoa; phylum Arthropoda; class Insecta; order Coleoptera; family Elateridae; genus Agriotes; species Agriotes lineatus. Next base: position 7,783 of record CALNHX010002485.1, on the reverse strand, counting down.
CGGCAGCGGCATCAGGACAAGCGGGATGGGCTTCCTGTCCCTGCCAATGCGCATCCAGGTGACGGAGGTGATTGCGTAGCCTTTTGCGCACAGATCTTGCTTGACGTCAGCGACGTCGACCGGTTCCGGAATGCCCCTGATGACGATCTTAAGGGGCTTGTCCTCCGTCAACTGATATGTGTGATATTCGACGCTTTTTTCGCTCAGAAAGGCGGTCATCGACTTGTAATCGTTTGCGGTTGCAGGCTGCACGCTGATGCCTTCTGCGATTGACTTGGCTTTTGTGAAGCGGATTTTCTCCACTGTGAAGGCGGACGACAGAGCCACCCAGTTCTCCTTAGTTCGGATTACCACAGGAGACACTCGCTGGCGGGGCTGCTCGGACTGGCGTTGTTGTTCTTCATCTTCCTCGTCAGCGACGGACAGGGCTTCGAAGCTGTTTGTTTGCTTGAAGCGGGGCATCTGAGCTGGCTGCGGAGGTTTGGCGGGCTGCGTCCACGAAGTCCGTCTCCATTTTCTCCACCGGGGTGGCAGCATCAGGGAGCGGCGGACTGGTGGATGTTGTTGCAGCTACATCGGAAACTGCAGCGGGCTTACGTGCCTTTTTGAGGCGGATGCGGTCTGCCTCTCGTTTGGCTTTTAGGATAGCTCTCATCTCTGCATATACCTCAGCTTCACGGGCGATGCGCCTGGCTTCGAGTTCTGCCTCTATCTCGTCGATGTCTTGCTGACTCAGTTGACTGAGACCGGCGTGCATCTCTGGGGGGAAGTCGGCTAAGCGAGGATCCAGCCGGTCCATCTTCACGGCATCGGTTTACTTGTTAGACAATTCTTTTTATATTTAGACGTCTTGTAGACCATTCTCCGCCTCGGGTAGCACGCGAAACCAGCGACCCGAAGGTCTGGACTTCACGCGTGCTTTGATGCTTCGAAGTTCTACTGCGGCTGCGCTGGCTGGCTCGGCACGTGTGCACTGGTGGAATGCGCCGAATGGAATGAACTCTGAAACTGCCCGCAATTCCCGCTCGCGAGTATTTATATCTCACGAATGAGTCATTCTAGAAACGTCCAGACCTTACTCGAAGCTCCCGACAAAGGCATGACGCATCGCCGTATTAGTCACAAGGTCGCTGACGTCACCCGTTTGCAGCTGGCTCCAAGGTTGCTTCTCGAATATTCACGCGTCTGCACTTGCTTCTCGAATATTCACGCGTCTGCACCGGTCTAAGTTCGTTACAATAACAACTAATGAAAAACGGTAAAAATGCATAGTTACGCTTGTACTAACTTTTGATAATGTGCATAGCAACGGTGATAATCATATACATTCTTGACTAATAACTGATAGTCAAATATTTTCATAAACATCGCGTTATCTGCTGACAGTACAATCGTCATAGCAACCACACTAACTCCACTTTAATATTTATAAATACTGTTCAAACATTGTTTATTGACTCGTGATATAATCTAGCTGAATGCAATTCGTGTCTTCTTGATTATCAAATTATTTCTGTTTCCACTCGATATATTGCTGTTCTTTCTTTTGCAGCACTTCCATCCGTGTTTTGTATCCATCCATAATTTATTCCTCCCGAGTATCTTAACAACCTTCTTTGTTCAGATTTCCTTATCTTGATAATTTCTCTTTTAACTAATTAATTTATCTCATAATACTCTATTTTTCTGTTTTTTCATTTCTTCTTTCCTTCTAATTAATAAAGATGCTACAATTGTTATGCATAAACCAGAAAAGATAATAAGAGAAGTTTGTCACTCAGGGAAAGCTACAGAAAATTAACCGGCATTTTATGTACTGCGCAATAAATTGCTTCAAAAAGACGCAAACTGTACACACTGTAAACAAATATTGGTAAGGAAGTCCAAGAACAGTTGCAACTAGAATCCAAAGAAATCAAGGTGAAATTTTTACAGTAGAAAGTCTTGCCTACAAACATTCCAAATATTTGTGTCCCCCCTCACAGAAAGCAATTACAGGGGGTTGAAATTAACGTTTAAAATGCGAAGAGTATAACTGACTATATAACATACACACTGGAATCAAGACAAAGTGAGGTATAACGCAAGGGGATAGCATAAGCCCGCTCCTGTTTACAGTACTAATGAACAGAATAATGAAAAGCATAAAAGAAAAAATGAGGGAACTAAACTAATTGGATTAAAAACCTAGAACCAATGAAAGTGAATAGTTTAATGTACGCAGACGATATAGTGATAGTAGCTGACACAGATAATAAAATGCAGAAACTAGTAAATCTATGGGTAGAAGAAATAGAGGAAATAAAAATGGAGGTAAACATAACAAAACCAAAACAATAATAGTAAGCCAAAAGCAAGGGAAAGATCAAAATAGAGAAAGAAAATGTAAAGGGATCAGTCTGGAAAGAATTAAAACATTTGTATATCTGGGAACCATAATTACAGAGGATGGAAAAATAGAAGCAGAACAGAACAATACTAGGTAAAAAGGAGATAAACAAAAATGTGAAACTAATGGTACATAACACCGTTACAATATCGACACTCCTATATGCCAGCGACAACTGGACACTTCAAGTAAAACACGTGAGCATAATAACAGTCATAGAGCCATTTAAGAAAGATAGCAGATAAGACAAAATTTGATAGAATAAGAAATGAGGAAATTACAGAAATATTAGAGCACGAATCAATAATCAAGAAGATTGAAATGAGAAATTAAACTGGTATGGTCATATATTACGGATGAACCCGAAGAGAACATGTAGAAAAGTATTAGGAGCAGGAAGAGTAAAAAAAAAGGGAAGACCAAGGAAGACGTGGATAGAACAAATCACTAAATTAGGGAAGGCAAGAGGAAAAGCGCTAAACGAATTCATGATCTTAACAAGAGACAGAAATAAATGGAAGAAATGGGCTCAAGAGGACATGGACTCCTAAATCCGATGGCGGAAGGCAAAAGAAAGAGAGAAGAAGAAAATCCTAGTGTTTCACCCGTCTAGCCGAACAGGGTTTGCACGGGAATTTTTTTAAATTTCAGCCCAAAAACCAACTTGAATATTTACTCTATTTTAAGTTTAAAAATAGTGATTTGCTCAGTGTTCACTTTAAGGTTTTTTACAGATTAATTTCCCTTAGGTTAGGTTAGGTTGGATAAGGTTAGGTTAAGTAAGGTAATGTTAAAAGCTATGCAACATGTAACTGCAGTATGTCATAATATGTGGTTAATAGTATATTACACACCGAGGTGGAATGAAACTTTTCACCGTGGTATGTATACTATTTTATTCGCAACCACTTTATTCAAACAATAATTGGAAAAATTATTATATTATGACACATGTTGTGACGCGCATGAATGGATCAACGAGATTCCCAGTGTCCGTACCTACTTAGGGGTCGGGAATGAATCGCGCATGAATGGATCAACGAGATTTCCATTGTCCCTACCTACACAGCGGCCGGGAATGGATTCATTTCCAACCGGCAATCACTTTTCCGACAGGTTGGAAAGTTACAAGTTGGGAATAGCTCATTTTCCAACTTTTTAAAAGTCAGTACTGATCTTATTACATATATGGTTGCGAATAAAAATGATTACGCTCGGTTGAGAGTGATACAAACGTAGATAACGCAAATAACGAGAGACGTTCCATTCGAACCCCAAAATATTCAAATCCAGTTTTGGAACATTCCACTTTAAAAATTTCAGCGTGATCAAGCATCATCGTTATGCAATATTTTCTTCCAAAGCGTAATGGCCGGAGAAATAAATGTGAGTTGCAAATCTGTCACGATTGATATGTGAAGATATGGTATGACGGCATACCACATCTTTATCAATCAATCCTATTTAACGATGACAAAATGGCACCATACATGCTATTGGCTCCACAGATGCTACTAATGGTTTAGTGAGAATAACAAAACTTTATTTTTGCATGCAAGGACTTAAAACCAATCCTAAACTATGCCACAACAACGTCTCTCAAAATGTTGTTTTTGCCACTTAATAAAACTTTATTTAAGAACGACTCCAGCAGGATTCCGCACCAGCACATGGAGCAAGTAGTACCCAGTCATGCCTTTCGGACAACGTTCCTGAGGAGTCCTGCTATCAATCCTTCGGACATAGCAAACAATCTATCCTGTTAGTGCAAAGCTTGATAGGTGTACATAGATTTAATTCTTCCTCCCAAATCCCACCCGAGTGGTGTGATTCCCCTATCTCACAATCAAGTCTCCTACTATATGTTCTACTCCTTGCTTTATGTAATGCAATCTTTACTTCTATGTAGAATTTATTGGTCTGTTTCTTTTCTTCTGCCATAAGTAAGACAATCTGATCCGAGTGTTTATAAAATTATTGTAAGTATAGACTCCTTTAACTTTGGGTTAGCCAAAAAACCACTCCTGCTTGACTTTCATATTTTCTTGTGTACTATAGAACATGTTCCAACTTGCCTTGTAACCTGACTCTGATCTACTTTTACTAGATGGTTTGTCAACCTTTGTTCGCCGTCGCCGCATTTTCACGCATGCGGGCAGTGATCGGAAAATTTGGTCGAATTTGACATTCTCTGTACTAGAGAGAAGTGTCCCGTATCATCTTCCGACAAACACAACAGGTGGCGCTTAACAATTACCCAGATTTGTACAGGTGTCACAGTAAGTCACGAATTCTTACAGCTAATAACCCACCCCTCCACCGCTGAGCTGACTGGAGCTTTGTTCTTCTTCGTCATAACATCTTGACAGATATGTTGTGACCCTTCAATAAGTTTCACAGCTCTTCTTATTGCGTCTTGCCATCTCTGCCGATTGGTGACCACATGAGCAGCTTCCGTTAAATCTGCGGCGAGTAAATCTTTAGTGAAATCTACCCAGCGTTTTGGTCAGCGTCCGAGTCGTCTTTTTCTCTCAGACTTATCCTGCACCACAACATTTTCCATGTGAACACTTCAGTGGATATGTTCGCGTTTTATTGCGAGAGTTAAAATCTGCTTTCATCCATAACATCGTTGCTTCTTGCTATTTGTAATTTTTTTGCGGAAACTTCTTCTATTTTGTTGTCTATACTCCCGCTCTATTCTATTTTGATACTCTTCTACACTCGTTCCTGTTTTCTTCTGTAGCGAGCTTCCTTGCACTGGTCAACATACCATCCAGCTTTGGTCGTCTTTCTCCTAGTACTTGTTCTGCTGCTGCATGCAAGTCTTCTGTTTTTTACCAACTGTTGTTTATGTGTAATTGTCCTTGGTCTCCTTAATTTACAAGTTCTGTTATTCTTTGTCTATATTTGTTTTCATTCTCTTTGTATCTGAGAGTCTCAATGATGTAGTCTTCTTTCGCTCTGATCTTCATTAAGTTTTGTTTTCCTTCTTATTCGTTGCCTATACTTTGTCCTTACCATAAAATGGTCTGAATTATAATTTGCCCCTCAACAACTTCCTACGAAAAACGTACCACTTATCAATGACATGTGGTCGATTTGATTTTGCGTATATACATCAGGCGATATCCAGGTTTCCTTGTGTGGAAAACATGTGTTAGCTACTATCATATTTTTTCCTGTGGCAAAATTTATGAGCTTTTTCCTATTGAGAAGTGTCCCGGATCATCTTCCGACAGACACAACAGGTGGCGCCTAACAATTAACCAAATTTATCCAGGTGTCTTTAAGGAACAATCTGTTTTTGACCATTTTCGTAATGCCAAAAAATTTCAGTTTTAAAATCTTCAACTCTATATTATTTTCTGTTTATAAGTAACCTCTCCTCGTTTCATTTATGTAGCCGACCATTTTTTCACTTCTTATTCATTTAAAGTGCAATTTTCGTTCAACAAGCACTTTTTTGAATTTTACATTTGTAAATCATTTCAAAATGAATTATGATTTTTCAGTGCAATCTGCGTAATTGCAGAAGACCCTAAAAATGTAGCTTGTATAAATGAATGTTTGTTAGCACACCTAATATCACTCGATTTGTACATATTGTAATGATGCCCTTAACCAATATAAGGCTTTAATAAATTTATAAAATTAAATAGTTTTAATCATGAATTTCCGTGTCAATCTCAGGGCTAATGACAATGATGTAATAATTATTAGTTAAATAAAGGGTTTATTTGCAATTAATTGAATTAAAGCTCCAGTCTAGCATGAATAAAACTCTGATCACAGGGGTAGGTTCAACAACTTGTATCTCAAATACTTTTGTGTATGACAAATCCACTATTATGGCAGACGCTTGAATTCGTATTTGACAGCTTTAACCTCAAATTGACTGCAAACACAAAGATGATCTGCACGTACAAAACCTTTGCGTAATTTAAATTCAAAAACCACAACAGCAAAATCATATCAGGTAAATATTACGCAAATTATGTGACGTAATTTCCGGCTAACCTGGTTTTGTTTCGGTGACGCACATCGACGTTCTGATCTGCTTTTGTTCCATTTCCGGCAAAAACGGTCGAAATCTTTGGTCCAAATCGCAAAATGGAAGGACGCCACGTCGATTAAAAATCTCTGGAAAGCTTCTGGAAATTGTGGCCTGGTGCTACACCTCGTTAGACAGTCTAATCTTGAAATCTTTCATCAGCTTTCTTTTCCAGATTCCCTAATTCTTGTCCGCTCCTTTCCTGGTATCTGTATAAATTATCCTGAGCTTTGGCTTCAACTTCTTTTATCCTGCTATCTATTTCCTCGTCCTTCCTTGCGAGTCTCTCGTCTACAATTTGCACCAATTCTTCTTGTAGCTCTTGCCTTATTTCATTCTTAGTTGTCTTATTATTCTTCTAGTTTTTGCTGCAAATTCCCAATTTCAACTTTTAATTCCTTCCTGCTGTTCAACTGCATTCTGTCAAATTCCTCTTTCAGCCTCACAATTAAAATCTCCGTGTGCTCTCAAAGTTTTTCTGCATCGTTGTGAACAACTTCTTGTAGGCTATTTTGTAAATCCTTCTTCAATCTAGTTTCTCTGTCTTCTGCATCCTTGTAAATTACCTCCCGTAACCCGCTCTCTCGCTCTTCTGCATTGATTCTCAACCTGTTTTCTCTTTATTCCGCTTCGTTACGCATCTGAAGCATGATCTCTAATATTTGGCTTAAATCTGCCCCTTCTGATGTTTGGCCTTCTTGTTCCTCGGCCTGATCTCCCTGATGCTGCTCTTCTGCTTGCACTTCGGCTATTGTGATTATTTCTTCTGTTTGCGCTCCTTCCTTTCTCTCTTCGGTTTTCTTGTTCCTTCTAGTACGTTTATCGGCAATTTTGATTTATTGTTGTTTAAAATTTGTTCTAATCAGAGCGCTTGTATCGTTTGGCAATAAAGACCCACACACAAATAATCGCTTTTAGAAATTATTACCCCACAAATATTATGTAAATAGGCTAGTGTCGGTTACTGACTTTGTTTGTTAATTACTCGTTTTATTAATTAAGAAATCGCCTTTGCACCCCACGTTGTCGGCGTCAAATTCTTGCTGGCCGATACCTCCAAGTAGTCGAAAAGGGGCTCCGAAGTTAATTGCACTTAGGCAAATCTTCCCTCTTCACTGGGAACTCTTATCGCTAATTGCTCTTTGCAATCTTTACTTCCTCTTACTGCTTTGCACCGTTTCTTTACCCTTCAGTTGTCTTGTCATTTGCTGGTGATACAATTTTTAATCATAATGCTCATATAATTTTCGTACTTCAGAAACCATCTTTGTATTATATTAAAATTCATATCATTGTATTGATTTCACCAAACTCAAATCTGTCAGCTACATAAATTAAGC